>CAJNIZ010027781.1:3479-50041 GCA_905231905.1 Symbiodinium pilosum
CTAAACCTTAAACCCTAAAACGTAAACCCTAAACCCTAAACCTTAAACCCTAAAACCTAAACCCTAAACCCTAAACCTTAAACCCTAGAACCTAAACCCTAAACCCTAAACTACTATGTCCTGAGCCCGAAGGTGGAGCTGAAGAACCTTTACACGATTGGCCGCTAGCTCAGCTTCTCAAATAAAGGGACTTTAATGGTTTAGGGTTTGGGGTTTAGGGTTTGGGGTTTAGGGTTTGGGGTTTAGGGTTTGGGGTTCAGGGTTTAGGGTTCAGGGTTTAGGGTTTAGGGTTTAGGGTCAGGGAACCCCAAGAATATAATATAGTAGGAATGTAATAGAATACAAGGAATCTGGTGGGTACATTCCTATTATATTCCTACTATACTCTTGGGGGAGTTCCCTGTTGGTGTTCCTTGTAAAGTCCCTTTATCAAAAGTCTCCTGCAGACTCGATGTAACCCGTCAGAATTTGCCCCGAGGGTCCCTACGGGCACCCATAGAAATTCCCCAGTATAGGCACCCCAAATAGTACGTGGACTATTTCTTATTTGGGGTGTAGGTTTGGGGAGGTGACTAGTGACATTGAGAAGAGTCTGAGAAGCACCCACTTGAAAAGCCCGCACACTTTTTGAAGGGAATGCGGCTTTGGGCGGTCCCCTTTCGGGTGTTCGCTGGGGGCAGAGTGGATCTCGACACCCTAAAGACTGTCAACGTCAATTCTGCCAAAATCCTAAACATTGAGCCCCAAAGCCCTTAATCCAGAACTCCTCAAGCCTAAACACTCGCCTCGTGCCTTTGTAAATGGGGAGCATATACGGATATACAGGGATACAGGGCGATACATGGGGACATCTAACAAGGTGTACAGGGTTTGGTGCTATAGTCCCATAAAAACGTAGAACCAAATACAAAACCTCAGGGACAAGGAGACGGAACATGGGGTTGAATGTGGTTCATGTTGTATTTGTATTGGGAATGCCATAGTCAAGTCATTAATAAGTTAGCTAGGAATGAAGGAATGGAAAATGGAAAACTATTATAATGGGGTTGTATAGGGTTTGAGGCTTAGGGATAGTTCCTTCTTTTTTGTGGAACTATTTTGTAAAAATAATGTTGTCTTACTTGGCGCAATCACCCGAAAAGGCGTTTAGGTTCCTTATTGGATTTTCACAGGGACGCCGTGTACCAACATCTTCCCTAAACCCGAAACCCTAGAGGGCATCCCAAAAGCTGTGATCTGGGCCCTAAACCCTAAACCCTACAGGGTTTAGGGTTTAGGGTTTAGGGTTTAGGGTCTAGTCCTAAACCCTACACCCTAAACCTCACATCCTAAGACCTGAACCCCCAACCCCAAATCCTAGTTTCAAAGCCCCGCATCTCCGGAGCTGCAGAGCTAAGCCACCAAGAGTGCTTCTTTCCCAGGGGAGATGCTGCCCTGAATCCCCTTGCTTCGAACCCACAGCAAACTGCCAGAGGTCTCAATTCATTCCGGCAGTTCCTCATGGAAAAGTTCCTTCCAGTGGCTGCTGGGCCTTCATTGGACGAGTGAGTAGACTTTTTGGGAGTATACAAGGGTTAGCAAGGCATCAGGTAGGGTTGCGCAGTATATAGCGAGTTTGGTCAGTCTAAGCTCACGATGCCCGAGACGGCGTAGGTGGGACGGATTCTTCCTGAGTAAAGCAATGAGCCAGCACACCTTGATCGCCCTTCATGCGGTGTCTGTCACAGTAACCTACCCCACGGGTGCACCCTGGTACTCCCCAATGGAACCGAGATGGCCCAGGTTAAAAGCATGGACCTTCCCATGTTCATGCGCTTAGCGCTGCGTAACGTGGCCTATGCAGCCCAGATGCTTGGCAGCGATGGGAATACTAAGCCCTACCACATTCCCGAATAGCCCGGGTGTCCGCGAGCTGCATAAGTAACATCATGAACCTTGGCTTCTGTAGGGATGAGGTTGTGTGTTGGTTTGCAAGAGTTAGAAGAGTGACAGGCTGCCTGTTGAGGATTGTGCAGCCCAATGACTACGTAATCCCCCACAGAGCCCCCATATCGTGTATACTTGAGTGACAGAATCCCTACTTTGAAGCTCCTGTGACGGCGAAACCGTGGCTCTCATAGTTCCACGGAAAGGCAGATCTGGTTTGGAGGATCTGAAGCCAGGGTTGGGGTATTTCCTGAAGCCTTGTAGAGCTTACGGAAGCATTCTTACACGATTGAATCCAGTCCCTAGATGGAGATTTTGCAGCGATGTGACTGTGAATGTTTGGGCCTTGAACGAACTGGTGTTCCTGAATCAGGGTGTGCGTTATGAGCCCTTTTTAGAACTGTACCGCAAACTTGCTTGCCTTCCAGGAGATGGAGGGAGGCCCCCAGCCTTCAGGAGCCGGGGAGGGTTGCATTCTGAGAGCAGTGCTATGAGCAAGGAGGCGAAGTTCGCAAGAAGGGCTACCTGCTTCTCTTGTTGCCACCATCACCACCACTGCCACTGCCGCCGACGCCCCGCCCCTGATCCCCCCCGCCCCCCCCGGGTAGCACCCCCTACACTTCTACCCATCGTAGTGAGAGTGATAGGAGAGGAGTAGTGGTGGTAGCCAGAGCTTTCTTCATCGATATGTCAAGCTTCCATGTAATGTGCTCGGATGCAGGACATCGATCGGGATTTGAGGCCCTACTTGCCAGCCCTGCGCCGCTGGGCTGCCAGAAGGGCTAGGTCCTGGCAAAGCCCTCATTTGTTCAAGAACAATTAACCGTGTACTGTGAGCCCAACTTTCATTCGAAGATGGCTTGAATCGACTACCTACACGAAGCCCAGCTGAGCAGAGTTCAAATCTCCACAAAAGGAAGCAAGAAGGCGAGTGGCAGAAAGGAAGCTGGCCAAAGCAAAACCCTGGCGTTCGTAAGCTGCCTTAAGCAACATCGCACTCCCATGTTTGCCGTGAGCACGGTAAGCCGGGACCTAAGGGCCTTTGACTTGGGGCACTGTAAGCTCGTTCCATCAATGCCCTTTGATTAAGGAATATGGCTTGAACCATTCTAGGGATCCTAGTACCGTTTAGGGTATATTCCTGAATTGGGCTCTCTGGGCACCTCTAGGGATGAAATCGCAAACCCCTAATCTCCAAGCCCTAAGCCCTAAACCCCTAAAAACCCTGAAGCCCTAAAAGCCCCTAAGCCCCAAGCCCTAAACCTCTCAAACCTTGAAGCCCTAAACACCCTAAACCTGAAATGCACGACCCTACCCGTCACACTTAGCCTGTGCTTTCCCAAGCCTCGGCTGACCTTAGGGTTTAGGGTTTGGGGTTCTGGGGAGTAGGGTTTGGGGTTTAGGTTTGGGTGGTTAGTACGGAATATGGGGATATAATGCCGGTTTTAAGGTTTAGGGTTTGAGGGTTTGAGGGTTTGAGGGTTTCAGAGTTGAGTGTATAATCCCAACAGAGGACTTGTCATGTATGGGGTTCATAACTGGGTTAAGTACAATTCAGTCGTAATTGCCATAAACCTCCGGTTTAATGCTACAGGGAGGGCCCAACCCTAAACCCTAAACCTGGGCCTTACGTATTACGGTGCGGCGGGTAACGAGACATCGAAAAAAACCTAAACCCCTAAAAGTACACCCTGATAATGTAAACTGAAGCCGTAAAGGTACCCCCCCAATGGGTTTGGGGGTTTAGGGTTTAGGGTTTAGGGGTCCCTAAACCCTAAACCCCAATGATATTTAAGAGAAGCGGCTTCAAGGTCTCTTCGTCTATGGCGTTATAGAGCCGCTTCTGAGGGACAGCGTGCGCTTTGCTGTCCCTGGCTGAGCACGGATGAGCCCTTGAAAGTGGTTTGTAGGGATTATGTAGGGGTTATATAGCGGATATATAGAGATATCTTTGGGGATCATACAGAGATATGATATAAGGAATACAGGTAGAGGGCTTTAATGTTGGATCTTGATAGTGTGCCGTCCCCTCCGTGCTGTATCGTCATGATGGCGTTATTCAGGGGGCCGCAGTACGGTACGTGTCGCAATGCAATAAAAGAGTAGTAATGGCCATCGAAGCTTCGCGTAACAGTAGCCATAAGCAGGCTTGCAGCCACTGTTCTTGCTTAGCATCAATGTTTGGGGTTTGAGATTCGCGGGCTTTTTTGCGAGACTGGTTAGAAAGATGTTTGATGCACCCGTGGGCCTTTTTTGGTTTATTTGTTTTCAATTCAGCAGTCAGTTCCAATCAGACTGATAGGAGCTGCTGTCACGATCATGTCCGAGCTCTCGCAGACCGTGTCCTATAGGGATTATATGGAGTTTCTATAAGGATAGTGGAAAAGAAAATGGAAATTACTATTATTGAGGGTTTAGGGTCTAGGGTCACCTTTCAAAGCATTGTATTGTACTCCCTGGTTTCTTTCATAACTCTGATCCCACTTCTCTACTCAGGTTGAACTTTCTGTTCTCAAAACGAACTGAGAACCCCATGTAGGTCCCTTTAAGACACCTGTCTTTGTGCGGTCCTAGGCTTACGCTAAACCCTAAACCATGCTGAGCCAAGCTGTCCGTAAAATAGCAGCCTGCAGCGTTCCCGATCTTATTCCTTCATATTCCTGGCAGGGGTCGGAGGGGTTATTTAGGGATGATATAAGGGCTCTATAGGGATTCTATAGGGATAATGGAAGTGAACATGGAAACTACGATTGAGGGTTTAGGAGGCTTATGGGTGTTATCCATGCTTGCCTCTCATATTCAATCCGCCCAGCACTGAATACACTCCCAGTGTATGAGGTTTCGTATAGGAGTGCTTCACAGTCAAGGGTGGGAGTTCGTTGAATATTAGAGGGGCGGAATTAGTAGGGTTCCTTTCGTATCCGACACCCAAAGCCCGATTCTAGTCCTGTAGGAGACTACCCAGAGAGCCCAATACCCCTTGAATAAGGAATATACCCTAAATGGTACTAGGATCCCTTATATGATTGCAGCTGTATTCCTCTATTGAGGGGTGTTGGGCTCCCTGGGTAACTCAGGTTCCCGAGTTCTTCTTGAAGAAGACCTCGAACGACTTTAAGCCCGATGAGCCCCAAACAGCCATGAACCTGGATGCTTGCACGCAAAGAGTAGGGGTATAATATATGGGGATTATATGGGGATATAGGAACTACTGTAGGGGTATATATGGGGATTATAGGGAAGGGCCCTTCTCCTCGAGTCCTGGCAATAAGGATTGTAGTACTTTTGGGGTCTACATTGCACCCCGTAGGTCTGGAAACTACCATGTGGTGTCCACGTAGTTTAGGGATGCTGTTATGGAGGTGGCCAATGTTTGTTTGGTTTCGTTGGAATACGTCTTAGTGAACATATGCAGCAAGCTTTCCGGGGGCTCACAGAATATTATTCCTCCTAAAATGAGTATTAAAAGTCTTGATTGATGCGGGGATGTCACCTAAAGCGCGCAGTTTCCATTTAATTTTCCAAGTTGTTTTCGGTTACGCCCCTAGCATGGATTCTCTAGGCTTCGCAAGGATCTGGCATTGGTCGAAGGACTTCAGATTTTGGGAAGGGGCACAAGGTTTTCTTTGTTTGCAGGCAACACTCAAGTTCGAAGCGGGTTATGTACCGCAGTTGACTCTTATAGTTGGCCCCCAAGGCTACTGTACAGTACTGCAGCATACTCAATTGGGTTTTTGGATGAGCTCAAGCTGCAGCAGCCTTTGGCCGAAGTGAGCATGCCCGGGTAGTGAAAGTAGTCGTTCAATTTGTTGCTTGTTGCTTAGGAGCTTCCCTAAATCTTTAAGCTACCCTAAACCTTGAGGTTGTCACGCTCCGCCTCAACAACCTCTGTACGATTTTTAAGCCTGAGACAACGTTTTCACTTTGCAATCTTTGTTGGGGCCCATGTGTCAGTTCTGTTGTTCGCATGTATGTCTGGTGCCCCCAAGGGACGCGTCTTGTGAAGACGCCTTGTGTCGACTTCTCAGGGGGCACATCTCAGCATGATTTCTGACCATGGGAGGCCCCCTTACGTATCTCAAAGTAGTAAGATCCCAAACCTTCAGAAAACGGCTGAAGCCAACAGGAAGCTGTCGCGGACTTCCTGGGCCAGATGCTCTGCAACACCATCGACCCAAAAGAGAGCCCTGGGCAAGAATTTCAGGGCTTAGGCTCAAGACCCCAAGCCGAGCCTTGGGGCGACTTGTGCTTGCGGAAGCCTTCGTCTCAGCAGATAGTTGAGACTTATCGACGAAATTACGTCTTTAAGTCTGTGTGTACAGCAGCGTTCACTTGCTTGGATACCTGTAATACAATCTGCAGAAGTCGTCATAATCACGAGCTGTGAGGAGCTAGATCTGAAGTCGGAACAGCATCTGCCAAACGCGAAATTATTTTTCGATGAATGAAGTCTTGGGGGGCCTCGACTGGAGATCCACATAATACTCCACAAGCCCAACTATCGCCCTAGTTTTCGGCAATCCTTACAACATCTTATCCGCTACTCTTCTTCAGGAAGGCCCTGAACTCTGCCGCCAAGAGCCTGAAGGAGGACTTGTTTGGGCACACATGCATCTTTCGTGATGAACCCGTATTGAAGTGAGCAGCACGTATCATAATACTCGTGCTGCTGCTGCTGCTGCTGCTGCTGCTGCTGCTGCTGCTTTGGTGGTGGTGGTTCCGGTGCCGGTGCTGGTGCCGGTTCTGGTGATGCTGGTGGGTGCGGTGGGGGCAGCGGCGGCGGCTGTGGTATCCGCAACGAGGAGGAGGTGTAATGCTTGTGATATCGATGCTGGCAGTATTTGGGTGATTCAGGTAAAGCCAGGTAAAGGATTTCATGAGGGGGTTGCAATGGGCTTGCTAAAGCCCTGAAACTCCCAATTGATGCCCGATCCCAACTTCCCCTGCTTGGCACCCAGAATCGGAGCATATCGGAGCCCTCATCACCAGGACATGCACAACATAGGGTCACCCCTCCACCCCGCCCGTGCGCAACATGATGGCCAGTCACGATCATCATCATCGTCATCATCATCATCATCATCTTGAGTTAAGGTTATCCATTCTCAATTCTCAACAATCATGATCCTCGTTCTCAGTCTAATTGCTTGTGTTGTTCTATTGGAGGTTGCTGCGCTATGCAACTTGCCTGACTCATCAGCACGAAGCATCTTTGCTTTGTGGAACTTCGCATCTGAGCTTGAGACAGGATAAGACCGAGGCGGAAAGGGGAATACTTTGGAAATTCAAACTGATTTATGTTGAGCCCGAGATAGGCTCTGCGCAGCCCAGTGGCATCATGAAGCCCGCACCAGCCTTGTCGTGACGGATACTATAATCCCAAATATCGAGTACGATACTGTTCTCCTGTCGCTTCGTATTTTACATTAAGAAGTGCTTGGCCTTGTGAAGGGCTTGGCAGAGCATGGAAGCTTGTTCTTTGGTATAGTTAAAAGGGCCAACCACTTTTTTTTCAGTTCCTCAAGCCCCATTCACCAAGTGGCCGCTCCACCCACCAATAGTGGTGGAATGGGAATACATAGGGACATCACCTGAATCCTAAACCCTAAATCCTAGTAGAATGAGAATACATAAGCACAACACAAATGGCCAGTATTCCTTCTGGTCCCTAGTACCCATTCGCGTAGAAGGAGCTCCTGCAATTTATCCGAGACCAGGCCTCCGTCGAGGCCTTGCTTTTTTTGGACCTTTTTCGGGGAACTTAATTAGGGTTTAGGGTTTAGGGTACCTACAAAGGCCAATATCCCCTAATTAAGGCTTAAATCATACAAGGCATCCTAGTACCATTCAGGGTATATTCCTTATTCAAGGGGTATTGGGCTCCAATATGGGTATTTCCAGGATTTTGTGACAGGAAATACTGCAAGTGGGGTAGCGGGACTCGGGGCTGATTGAGGAGTGGCTGAGGCTAGCTTTGCCATCAGTCAGATCTCGTAGAGTACCCTAAGCCCTCAACCCTAAGCCCTATAGCAAGCATCCTTACATTCCTTTCCCGTTTCCAGCAGCTGAGTGGTCTTCGTTGATTACAACTGACTCCCATGTGAGCCATAGTCTAAACGGTCTTCCAGTCAGCCTTTCAGGAGCTTTTGCTAGCCTAGCTCAACTACCATTCCCATGAACCCCAACCCCCACGCCACAACTGCCATGGAGCCTGACAGGATACGACGGGCCCAGACCTCCTCGGGGTCGCTGGGACAGCTAGAAGAGGGTTTCCCCAAATAAACGGTACCAGTGTGGGGGTCTGGGGCCCCCCCATTTTGGGTAACTAGCATAATATCCCAGGGTTTATCCTGGCTCTTAGGGAGATTTGGCCTTTCACAGAGAAGACCATGCAGTAGGTAGTCCAAAGTGGGCCTTACTTTGAGTAGCCTATAGAAGTCGGCCCGTCTCGTCCAAAGAGATTAGAAAGGGATTACAATTTTGACGACCCCCCCCCCCAGAGTGTGGGTGACAATCTCTGAACTTGGGCAAATCTCAGGAACAGGTTTCAAGAAATGCTTGGCAAATTCTCCTTGTAGTTCACATGGATTCAGTCGGCGCTGCTATTGGTGTAACAGGGCTTTGCAAAGTCAGGCCATTCCTGCAACCACCTAAAAGCAGACGTCATTGAACTTAAGAATTTGTTGGGTGCTGTTATTGGGAAGAGTTGCACTTGGCAGAGGCGAGAACATGTTGATCAATAGCCCAAGAACGTCCCCAAAAACCTGGCAGGAATTCAGTGCAGAGCACTGGCAGACTCCCGTGTTGAGGGTTCGTAGTATTGTAAGTAGGGGTACGAAGAATGTCAAGGGGTAGCAGGATCATGGTTTTGTTCAGGAGTTCTTGCGTGCTTTAACAGAGCAGACCCTCTGCCCCTGCAAGCACGCATCAACCAAAAGCCGAACACAAGGCTGTTCTGAAAGCGCACTTCTCGCGCGAGCAGGTCTGTGTTAGCATGACGCAGGCCAGGATCGCAAGCTTAAGGGATTTTATGTGGACAGCGAGCGCAAGGTCACTAGCACCAGGGGGCGCTGAGTGCAGACAATAGACACCAGTTGCAGGCTTTTACGATTCGAATTTTTTCATCTTCCATCATGTAAGGGTTGCATTTTCGGAGATAGAGGAGCACCCCCAAGTCTCCACCAATTGGCTCGTTGCTTTTTCTTTGAGCTTGTTCAATGTTGTGGGACATCCGGACTGGAGGCAGCATATTTGATGATATTGTTTTTTGGTTGGTGTGGGTGTGTGTGGGTGGGGGGGAAGGCTGCTTTCCTAATCTGGATTGTTTTACAATCCTGAACCCTGTTTAGTTTGCGTAGGAGACCTTCTGCCAGGCTCAGATCATGAAGATGTCGAACCTTCTGAAGGAGTACAGCAGCAAGCTACGGATAAAGGAGCATGATGAGCTCCATGACTGCTCCCAGAAGACGCCCGACTGGGAGAAGGAGGTCATCATGCAGCTTGCATGCATGTGGAATTCTTTGATATTTGTGGACGTCTGTGGCTTGCTGGAGCACAAGCATACAAGCATGGTCCTACTATCATTATGCATTACTATTAATTAGTTAGCATTAATTACCATTAATTACTATTAAGTACGATAATTGCTACTATTAATTCTATTCATAGTAGTAATAAGATTCCTACCGTTATTACCAGATGCAATTCTGGAAGCCACAGGTCTGACATCAAAGGGCACTCAGGTTCTGGGCACCGCAGCTGTAGTGTCCTCCTCGCAATATATTTTCTCTCTATATGGGGAGTATACATTGAAGCCAGGGAGACCAATGCCCCTTAATTGAGGAATCTCGCTTAATTCATCTGAGGGACCATAGGACCATTTAGGGTATCTTCCTCATATAATCTCTATAAAACCCATATGGCCCCTATGTATCCCTTGGGTATATTCCCTCATCCAGGGGTATTGGGCTCTCTAGGTTCATGTTCCAGACTTACTGTTTCCCGACCTTCGCATTCCTTGTATAAGGTTTTCCCATATTGCCTACCCGAAACCCTAAACCCGACGCGCTAAAATCCTATATATTCCCCTTAAACCCTAAACCCTAAACGCCAAATCCTATGTATTCACCGTAAACCCTTAACCCTAAACCTTAAACAGCCTTAAACCCCCTATATATATATACCCTCATTCCTTACTATCTTCTATGTACTCCAAGATCTCGTCCCTGGGACTGCCTGCAAAGAAGATCTGCTTAGGGCTCCTCAGGACAAGGCTCCTTCTACTTTCTACTCGGTAGTTGCCTTAACCCTAAACCATCCTAAACCCTAAGTAGGGGCTATATAGGGGTATATATAGGGGCTATATATGGTTTATAGGGGTATATAGGGTGTGTGTGTGTATATAGATATGGTAGTTTCCCAAAATAGGGGGACCACAATATAGACCGCAAGATACTATAGTCCTTCTTATAAGGACTCCTAAGTTGGTACCTGTAATTTTGGAAAACGCCCACTTGCATTCTTTGACACTCCGACAGTGGGTCCCCATTTCGAGACACTATAGGCATGCAGGCAGCGCCTCCGATTGTCTCAACAGCCTTTTGCGGAAGAGTTCTAGCATTCCAACCCACGAGCCCTAAAACCCTAAACGGCGTAACACCCCTACAACCTTGGACCTGTAAACCTGAAACTCTAAATCCCATAAACTCTGAATCCCTACATCCCCAGGATTACGGAACGCTACGATGTGCCCTTCAACTTCCGGCTGGACTGCAGGTTCATGATCCACGAGGAGGCGCGGAGGATTAAAACCCCTCCCCGTAGTGGGAACAATGGAAAAGAAAATGGAAACTACCGTAAATGGGGGAGAGAGAGATGTGTATATGTATAATATATGTAAGGCCACATAAGGATTAGAGAGGATGAATCTCCACTAAGATCAAAACCAGCCTCTAATATTAGATGATACCAATACTTATTTTCTTCATTATTGCGCGTTTAGCGCATCATATAGCATAAGTGCCTTTATTGTAGTTTCAGCTCATAGGATAGCATAAGATGTTATTTTGCTTGCGCCAGGTTCCCTGGATTCGTATTTCTAAGCCCTAAACCCTGAACCCTAAAACCTAAACGCAAAACCCTTAACCCTAAATCCTGGACACTAAAGCCTAAAACCCTGAACCCTAAACCCTGAACCCCGTGTCGTGCCTGGCAGACATCAAAAGTCCGAGGGGTTGTAAAAAAAGAAACTGAATACCCTATAACCCCTATAACCCTTAACCCTTCACCGTAAACCCTTTACCCTTACGTACTCCTGAATCCTAAACCTTTAGCCTTGAACACCAAACCCAAAACCCATCAAGCAAGCTGCCAGGACATCGCCCTCTGCCAGCAGTCCATGTGCCCTCTGCCGGCCTGGGCTTCTGGGCTCCTTTAAAGGGTTTAGGAGTATCGTATTTAGGGTTTAGGTTTTAGGGGTTTAGGGATTTCGGGTTTAGGGGTTTAGGGGCTTAGGGGTTTAGGGGCTTAGGGTGTAGGGTCTGGGGGTCTAGAGTTTAGGGGTTTAGAGTTGAGGAGTTTGGGGTTCAAGAGGGTAGGGTTTCAAGGGGTTATAGAGGGGTATGTAGAGGTATAGAGGGACACGTGGGGCCATATGGCGTTTTGGGGCTTCCAAAGCTTAAGCGCCCTTTTTGGGAGCCTCTATGAGAATGACCACTATAAGAATGACTTGCGCTTTTTGAGGGGTTTGGAAGACGCCCCCTCCATTGTCAAATATTTGGGGGTGTGTAAGGGGACCCTGGTTCTTGGAAACTACCAGTTGGGGAAAAGTTGTCCTTTGCCTGAATGCTCCTGCTGCAGGCCTCGAATCCCAAGCCCAATACGATCTCACGCCGAATAAAATCCACATAACTTATGGCCGATGCATGTTACTGCCATGGACCGGTGCGTTGAAAGTTTTAACCGTTTAACCCAACACCCCAGTATCCCACATGCATTGAATTTGCAAACTCAGGGACATAAAGATGACTGGTGTGATATACACCCCCCCCCCCCCCCGATCTAATAAACAAGCCTTAATGAGGCCTAATACATCTCAATTTGCAGGCCCTGAACCCTATCAACCATAGCAGCCCATGGAACCCTAAACCCTACTCGTAAATCCTAAGCCCTAAAACCCTAAGCCCTGAACCCTAAACCCTAAACCCTAGAAATAGCCCCATGAAACTGAGGCCTGCAGCTCACAGACTTCCCCTTTGCTGGCCACATGGAAGCAGAAGAAGTCGTGTGATCTGGGGCTCCAGGTGTATTCCCACCCCCACTAAATCACCCCCCCCCACCACCACCACATTAGTGAGAAATATTCTAATACAGATCTATTTCGTGTATATGTATATATATATATATCACATATGAATATACATATGTACTCGCACCAAAATACATCCTTAGGAGGTGGCGGGGCTATGATTAGGGGAATGCCGCTTGACTAAGATATGGCTCCTAAATCAACCCCAATATAACCTTAAAATTACCCCAATATAACCCCAATATAGCCCTAATATTACCCCAATATAACCCTAATATTACCCCAATATAACCCCAATAGAACCCTAATATTAACCCCAATTGGTTAACCTGGCCTAGCTTGACTGCGCTTCTGCAGCTCTGTCATCCTGGGCTCCTTCCAAAGCTGTAGAAAACAGATCATGGGGTCCGAGAGTAGAATTTATGCTCGCAACCCATTCCCGCTAGTGAGAGGGCTTGGATAATCCCACCCATATGAGCAGCATCCCCCTAACTAACCCCTATAATAGTCCCCTATGTCACCCCTTTTTAAGGAGTTTACACTATAGCTCATATGACTATGGCAGGTTCCATTGGGGGTTGGGTTGCCAAACTCGGCTCCAAACTTCAACCTTGCCACATAAGACCTTCTTACTACATTTGAATCTTTCTGAACAGGCCGTTTCTTTGGGAACCCCTCGAATGGGGACCCTCAAAATGGGAAACCCAGGTGAACGATGATGAGGAGACAGGTGTCTCCGAGCAAGGCGCGGCCGGACACGCTGTGTCCTTGCTTTTGTTACAAGCGGGGGTTTCCCAAAATTAGGGGTACCTTTTTGGGGTCCCTAAATTGGGACTATAGTTTTTTGGTGTCTTTCGTGGGATCCCCTACCTTGGGAAACTACCAAGTGGGTTTAGGGTTCAGGGTTTAGGGTTGGTTGTCAGAATTGTGTTCCTAGCTTGGGTACCCTAGATATGAGGCGCTAGTATAGCTAAACCCCCCCCCCCTCCCCCCTCCCCCCCGAAAAGCCTTAGTTTTGACATCCAATCCCCCAAGCACCATTTTACGGCATCACCAAAAGAGGACTCAGAGGAAGAGGAGGTTGCCGCTGCAAGCGTCGTATCTGCTTCCGCATGTGCTGCTACAAGTAATGGCATTGTTGCTTTACCAAGATCTCCCATAGTCATGGCTCATGAGTATCATAAGGGGACCATGTCTACAGAGCACTCTCGCTACGATGATGCGTGCAGCCGGCACATGCTTGGGCCGACGTGCGCTTTGAACGGACTTGGGGCCCAGCCAGTTTAGAACTTTGGAGCATAGGCTTGGTAGTTTAAACCGCACACAGCCCGGACCTAAACACAAACTGCTAAACGAACTTAACCCTAAACCCCTGAACCCTAACCCCCTAAACCTGAACCCTAAACCCCTAAGACCCTAATCAAACCTGGGTCTAGGCGCCTTCTTCGAGTCGCTGTTTCGCCGACTCCCAGCGCTGCAAAGCAAAAGTTTCCAGCAACTGCAGCTTGCCCAGCTTGGGTCTGCCTGTAACCCCACGTACCTACAGCTTAGCGGGAATGACCGTTGATTGAATGATTATACGCCATAAAACTGTAGGCGATGGGGGTGTCATGAAGGGGTTTAGCGTCTAGGGTCCTAGGGGTCTAGGGGTGAGGAAGTGTTGGCAAGCTTCGCCCGCAAAGGGGCCTGAATTTGTCCTGCCTTTTTTTCGGACGGACAGCTTCAAGCATTCACACCGGGGCTGACTTCATGCCCTACAGTGCTTCTTGTCCATATGATTCCATTTGGGAGTACCAGTAGAAGCAGACCCTAGCAAAGCTCGCGCTACACTGACTCCATCATAGCCGGGAACATATTAAAGTCGATGTACCGGTAGAAACTCAACAAGCTCTCAATGCCAAGTGCGAAGGACCGATCGCCCCAAAACTAAGACTCCTCCTCCTTCTTGTCCTTACCACCGCCTGCGCCTCCGCCTCCGCCGCAGCCGGCACTGCACCCCCGCCGGACTGCCACTGACCACGATCACACGACCTTGACTAGGAGCGGGACCAGGACGACCACCACCAGCACCCGTCATCGTCATCCTCACCACCGTTATCACCACCACCACCACCACCACCACCACCACCACTTGAGTTTGAAAACCTCAAAAGTGCGTTCCCTGTTGTGAACGGGGATGCTACGAATACAGTTCCTGATCAAACGCACCCCTTGATACCGAGCCCTAAACCTACAATTTCCACAAGCTTGCAGTCTTTTCATCCAAAGAAGAGTGGAAGTTTGAGTCTCATTATCGTTGCCTGTCAAATCCGGATAGACGGCAATTCTGAGCATGAACTAGGTTCTTAAGCGCTAAATCCTAAACCTTCACCAGCCACCGACAAGTAAACCGCCAAGGCGAGAGGAGTGCAATACCCACCGTCAGCAATTGGCCAGCGCAGAGGGAAACCTTCAGCTGGTCAACGATTTGGACACAGCGCTGGGGCCTGAGATCTGGCTTTGGAGCAGGTCCTGATGTGAAGCATTTCAAGAATTAAAAACTGGAAGCCCCGAATACTCAGCAAGGATCCCTTGAATGCTTTTGTAGTCCAATATCCTCCGCAATGGCCCGAGGCCGGCCTATAGTCAGAATCAAAATCTAGAGGAATCAGAGGTTGCGTAAAGGCACTTGGCCACTGCTTCGGAAAACGAGCACAGTGGGTGAAGGTGCATACAAGTTTAGTCCAAGATGGTTCAGGCATGCCATTGTGCCACGTGACGGTTTTGGCAAGGTTCTTGGCCAGGGCCTCTCAAACTTGCCTCGAACGATGGAAGACTGCACCAATGATTGTTGTCAAAATCCCTTTGCCCGCAAAAATCAAACACAAACCTGATAATGAGAACTCACGATGTAGTGCCAGCATGTGTTTAGGGAAATTTGCTATGATGGGATGCGAGGTTTAAATACTATGGGGAAGTGATTCTGAGATCCTTAGCATGTTCCATATTGACTCCATTCTTGTTACGAGGAATACCCTAAGCCTCCCTTAACTCCCAACCGCAAACTCAAAAAGTCGAACTCTAAGCCCCCCCCTTTCCCCCAACTCCTACATCCCTATTTGCCCTAAACCCTAAAGCCTCAACCTTAAATCCCAAGTCCTAAACCCTAAACCCTATATAACCCCATATAACCCCCTAGGGTTTGGGTTCACCTTAAATCCCAGACCATGCTTCCGACCAGGGTAGGGCAGATCACGGAACTGATTGACGTCAGCGCGGAGCCCAAAGAGCTGCTGGACACCCTGGCGGAGAGGGCCCTTTGGGAAGCATTTCGCTGGGGTTTAGGATTTAGGGGTTTAGGATTTAGGGTTTTAGGATTTAGGGGGCTTTAGGGTTTCGGGCTTAGTGTTTAGGATTGAGGGGTTGTTGGGAAGTATTTCATGGGGATGTATAGGGATGTATAGGGGCATACGGAGGTCATATAGGTAGAGGGCCCCTGGCTATAAGACATTCAATGACATTAAAACTTTCGTTATATGCCAGCTATAAAGGGATAAGTCACCTCCCCCTAACAGACCCCCCACCAATCCACCCACCCCCCTCGTAGTAGATATTCCTAAAACACTGCTCTATACTACGATGGGAACATTGGATTAGGGGATGGCTGGGTCCTGTATTACGGGGTGATGATCTTACTGGTCATTCATGAGCAGGAGATGGGGGACAGGATGCAGCAGCACATTCCTTGATTTCGTGCCAGCCGCTACTAGATGATTTTTGACCATAGGTGCCTGAGAAGGACTTGTGCTATAGCCGCCCCGGTCCTGATTCCAAATTTTGATTCCAAACCACTTAATTAATGGAGGGAGTGCAGCTTAGACCACCCTGGGTAGAAGTCACCTTTTACCTGTGTGATGTCTCTGTATCACGAGGGCTGTATCTGCATGTTTGGTTGGGTTTGGTTGGGTTTGGTTGAGTTAGTGAAGGTTCTGTGGTGAGTGGGCTTTTACGCCTTTGCCCACGGTGCAAGGGTGGGTGTATAGGTCATGCAGAGGTAATCTCTGTACCGGTCCCAGGGGTCGGCGTGGGCGCTTGGGGGAGTTATCGTCAGCTACTGATGTTATCGTATTGCTACTTTTATTCGATCATTATGTTACTGTATTCTGTTCCTACATTACTATATTATGTGATTGTGTCAGGTTTTTGTGGCATGTTCACATCACTTCGGGTAGAGCCCTTCAAGTAGCTTTGTGCTCGGAGATCGGGATCTCTTTCACTGTTCCTGCATTCAAGGCTGAAGTCCTGCAAACAAAGCGGGTTTGTTCCACAGACCTGACTGCCAGGTGTCATTGCCGGCCTCTCTACCCTCCCCCAAACTAAACTGGAAACTTATAGACACCTCCTCTAAACGGTCACTCGTCTTCACATAGGGCCCGTTTGGGGGATCAGGTCCGCTCACGCCAAAGGCGCTATCGCCAGCTGGAGGTGGTGGAGAGGCCGCCAGGTGTTTTGGGGACCTCTGCGAAAGCAGCCAGGTGGTTTCTCTTTTATAAGAGGGTCCCGAAATTACGGTGGAGGTAATTCAGATGAATTCTGGCCCACATTCCGCTGCATTTCTGAGAAGAGTGAAGTTATACATATATATATATATACATATATATCTTGTTACATAACCTATATATTTTTATATATTACTATATACTACTTTATACTATGATATATTACTACGTACCACTATATGTATATACATATATATATATATATGTATGTTTTTTTTGGGGGGGGGAGGGGGGGGGGGCGCCTGGACAGGAACGTCAAGGCGGCCGTAGCTGCGAAGCTGCAGTACCATCAGGACCAGCATGGTTTTCAGTAATAGCAAATGGAGCTTGGGGTTTAGGGTTTAGGATTTAGGGTTCGGGGTTTAGGGTTGGGGTCACATTGAATTGGGAAAATGGAAAGATGGAAACCACTATATCATTATAGGGTATATGTTGGAGTTATATTGGGATAATGGAAAATACAATGGAAACTCTAGGGATTATAGGGATGGTATAGGCTTATTAGTACTATTGGGTAATCTAAAGCGGCCTCACCCGACCTCACCCTAAATGGTAGTTTATATAGGGGAATAGTACTGAAATGGCCTGAAATTATTCTAGATTATCCTGGTAATAGCCATCAGGGCTCGCCAGGACCAGCCTCAGAGCCGCTCATGGGTTTTTCAGTGATAGTAAGTAGAGATTAGGGTTTAGGGTCTAGGGTTTGAGGATATTGATAGTCTTAATAGTATGAGTAACAGGAGTAAGTAGAGATATTTAATAGCAATGGTCGGAATAGTATTAGTAGCAGAAACTGCACCAGTGATATTAGTAGTAAAGTTTTGAGTAGTAAATGGTAAATCGTAATAGCAAAGAGCAATACCCTAACTTTCGCAGCCAGGTGAGGTTTTGCAAATATCATTTCCATAAATCTCGAAGTGTACCTACCAAAGCCTTTACACATTGGTGTAAATGGGCATGTTGGCTCCCTGGATTAGTCATGAGTTCCTCCGCCATTTCCCCCCCCCCCCTCCCACCTTACTTCGCCCAACCCTAATCTGGTGGAGCAGAAAAGAAGTGATGTTGGCCCATGAAAGTGCCAACCTAAACCTTCTTAAAGAATCTCTCTCATGCCTACGGATAATCGACTTGTAGGTTCCTCGAAACGCAGATGCCTTGTTATGGCATTCGAGACAGAAGTCTTCCTGCAGCGAGTCCCTTAAACCCCAAATCCTCAAAATTTCCCTGACCCCTAAACAAAATTTCGGGAGACCCTAGACCTTAATTAGACGCCCTCGGCAGGCCCGGTTTAATCCCCTCTCTAGTCAAGCCCCCAAACCATAAATGTTCCCATTTTTGGGTACGTTGTCGTATATTTGGAAAACCTATTTTTCGGTGGTGGCATGCTTTATCACGGGAATAAAGGAATTACTTAACTCTCATGTGGAAAGCAAAAGCGTCCTATACAAATCTGTACCTCAACCCCCCAAAAACCCTGAATCCTAAACTAAAAACCATAAAACCTAAAAACCTCAAAGCCTTCAAAACCTGAATCCAGAAGAAGAAGAAGAACAAGCTTGGAAGGAGCTGAAGAAAGCTGCTGTGGAGCTGAAGGGGGCTCTAGGCTGGCCTTTTTAAATGTTTAGGGGATTGGCTATCCCAGGGATACATGGAGATTATCAGGAGTTCCTGCGGGGTCCCTTTCAGGATTTCAGGATTTTTGATTTGTCGAAGATTTAGGGGAAGTAATTTTGATGTTCGGGTTTAGGGAAGGCAGGCCGTCTCATTGACGCCGGTAGCTGTGCGTATTTTTTGGCGAAGCGCACGAAGACGTTAAGACGTGATTTGGGGAGAGAAGACGAGAACGCGTGAAAACACAAAGTTTGAAACGAAGATGCGACAACGTGAAGACGTGCATGGCTTCTTAATGCTGTGGTCACGGCGTCAACGGTGTTCGCGGCATCCACGGCTTCAGGCTTTGCACCAAGACTCGAAGATGTGAAGACGCACGCAGCATCAACTCCAATATTCCGTTCTTACCCGCCCGCACTTGGACAAACCTAAATCTCAAAACACTGGACCCCGTGCCCCAAGCCCTACATGCCCTAGACCACAATTTCTCAGCATTCGGACAAGCGTAAACCTGAAAACCCTAAGGCCTACAACGCAAGCTCTGCGCAACTAAATTCAAGATGGATAGCGAGCACCTTAGTCCAGTGACATCCTGACAGCAGAGGCATTACGCGCAGTGATTTCGAATACTTTGACAACGTGCTTAAAGCTAATAAGCTACAATGGCTTAATGTCTGAGCATTCGCTCGCTGCTTCGGTACTTGAACCTTGTCATCTAGTTTTGTCCGTTTCGTCTTGGGGAGGGCCTGAGAGGTGCTGCTGAGACTGTCATGGAAAGGCTTTGAAGAAGTAGACCCTGATCTTGAGAAATTCTTATCTTGGTACTCCGTAACTGGGCAGACACGCATCCCCCTTGCAGATTTCTCCCTGACGAAGAAGCTGCCATCCACGCTGCAGAAGGCGGGAGTTTCGCGCAGCAGCACGGAAGGGTTTGCAATTACTGCGGTCCAGGGGTGCTGAAAAACAGCTGTACATATTGTTTGGGCGCCCGCGTGTTTCAGATACTGCTGTGCGCGTGTACTGCTTCCTAGGTAGGGCTTGGATTTGTGAATGCCACTGCTGCACTGAAAAGAACACCGCTTGGCAGCCATCTCCTCAAAATTTCTGAGTCGAGAGCCAGCGCTGA
The DNA here is from genome assembly GCA_905231905.1 of Symbiodinium pilosum. Classification (NCBI taxonomy): domain Eukaryota; class Dinophyceae; order Suessiales; family Symbiodiniaceae; genus Symbiodinium; species Symbiodinium pilosum. The sequence goes on from CAJNIZ010027781.1 coordinate 22,987, forward strand.
TGAGTGTCCGTACACGCAAGAGGAAGATCTGGCTCGTATCCAGCTATCCCCACTTGCAACGCTTGTGATAGCCGTTGTGTTCCCATGCAGTGAGGGATCCACGTAACGGCACCCTCAAACGATTTGTCCTTTTAACTAATTTGGATATGATTCATCAGAACATGATACCCCACAGATTATTCTTCAGGTCATCCAATGCAGATACCCTTCATGAAGGTCCAAATGTACCAAGGGTTACTACACCCCCGTTTCAAGACACCGCCCAGCCCCAGCTACAAATGCGACAAATAATGGGAGAGCATTTATTATCAGCGGGTGCGGTTCATTATTAGGGGAGGGGATTACAGATTTTTCTTCAAATCCTCGTTGCATAATCTTCAGTTAGGACACCCGTTGATTGTTGATTCATTGTCATGGTGAAGCACTCCCATAGCACTCCCCTACTAGAAACCTAGTTTGCTTTTTTATTTTTCACCCTGAACCCTGAATCCTGCATCTCTAAGATCCTAACCCTGGGCCGTAATATGGGCTCTTGTTTGTTCCCTGGGAACTAACTATGGGCCCTTGCTTGGGTTTGTAGAGCTTTATGGGCTATAATGGGTAAAGACCCCGGGATCAAGGGCCATAAGCCCCTAAACCCTAAACCCTAACTAAGCCCTAAACCCTAAACCCTAAACCCCATATCCTCTGAGCCTTGGGCCAGGCCTGCAACGCGTCCAATGTGACTTCTGCGGAAGGATTAGAAGTCAGGGTTTAGAGGTTTAGGGTTTAGGGTTTAGGATTTAGGGTTTAGGGTTTAGGGTTTAGAGGTTTAGGGTTGGGGGGACCCTTTAAAATGGTGTGTACGTGTATGTGTATATATATATATGTATACATATATGTCTTGTCTTAACATGTCTATGTATAGAGGGATGTATCTAGAGCGATCTCTATAGGGATATATAGGGATATGTAGAGTTTTGGGTTTTGTTAGAACCCGGGAAGTATGCAGAATAATAGCTTTTCTGACAACGTCTGTGCGTTTTTGTGCAATCCCCAAACCCTTAACCCTTACCTACCTGCGAGGTTCGGGTTTAGGGTTTAGGGATTAAGGCTGTGGGAGTAGGGGTTTAGGGTTTAGGCTCCAGGGCTTTAGGATTATGGGATCAAATGCAGGGCGTTGTGAGTTCATCCCTTGTGCTATGCTTTTCCCAGGAAGTATCCCCACATAATTTAAAATCGCTCCTAGGTTCCCTTTTCCTAGCTTTGGCTTTCCCGAAGCAAGCTGCACTGAGGGGTAACCCTAGGTGGTGCCGGAACCCATAATACCAGCAACGTACAGGTAACAGCACCTCGCTTGGAATTGCTCAGCCACATGCAAGCACTGCCATGGTGAGCATGGCAGTTCCTAGGTGTAGACTGACATGACGCCATGAAAAAAGACTTCATGGATTCCCGTATACTTTACTTTGTATTAACGCTTCACATCACCAACCTGTTAACAATTCCATGGACTTTAGAAGGCTCAACAGGACCTGTTCTCACACCTGAGGCGCCTACACCCACAACCCAGAGCGGGATTTCTCAATTCAAGTAGCATCCTGATATGGCAGCCCGCAATGTAAAGTAAGATCACATCCGCTTTTTTGATGTGGTACTTCTATGAGAAAGACAAAGAACATACTCACAACCCCTGCCGCTAATATTACAGTTGATATCAGGGGAGGTGACTACTTAGTGCAGCAGCGAAACAACTCACTACCTGCCTAGTGAGTGGTGTTGCCTAGCCCCTAAACCCCAAATCCCTATATCATCCCAGTTGTCATTTTTCTTGTCCATTGATTCGCCATTATCCTTCAGATAATGGTATTACCCCTGCGCCCTGAACCCTAAACCCTCAACCCTCAACCCTCAACCTTACATCCTTCACCCTAAACCTAAAATCCATGAACCCTGAAATCCTAAAAATCCTTAATCCCGGATCCTTAAATCCTTCTTTCAACTGAGGTGACGCCGTTCTTTCAGGCCTTGGCTCGTCGCCTCGAGGTAGGGCTTTACTTACTGGTAGAAAGGAAACCATAGGGTTTTAGGGTTTAGGCGTTTAGGCGTTTAGGGCTAACGGAATAAGGGAATATAATCCGGCCGCCAGTAAGTTTAGGAGAGTCGGGTTGGGGTTTTGGTTTTTGGGGGGTTCTGGGGTTGAGCGTTTTTTGGTTGCAGGGTTTGGGGGGATTTAGGGCTTTTGGGGTCTACAGTGAGGGTTCATTTCTTGAGTGGTTCAAGTCCATGGCTTAGCTGCGGCGTTAAATCCACACGCAATCCCATAGTTGTTGTGTTTGGTGTGGGGTACCTGCATCCCTACTTAGTCCTTTCTTGAGATCTTCTGAAAGCAGCAATCTATCACCAAGGTCCTGTTTATCCAGTCCGGGCTGCAATGCTAAAGCCTTAAGGAGTCCCCAAGGCGTACCCAGCTAAAGCAGTCAGTCACATCCGGGCCCTCACCAGGTGGCGCCGCCGGTCGTCGACCTCAAATTCTGGGCGGACGAGTCAGAAATCAGCGCGCTTGTGCTTTGTCTAGGAGTCATGGAGTTAGGGCTGCTATCCGAGACTACCATGCTCTCATGCAAGTAGTAAGATGCAAAGAAATTGCACTCCCGCAACAAGCAGTTGACGTGGCCATAGGTTTATGATCGGGCTCCGTTTGAAGATCCTCGGTGGTGCACGTGTCCTTTGGCCAACGCATTTCAGTGGGGAAGCTAATTGGAAAGCGTTAAACTGAACGGCTGTGAGAAGGTCTGTAGAACCAGACTCTTGTTTGCGATGGAATGTATCCAGTTGTAGTGTCAGTGGGGAGGCACGGTGAGGCAGATTAAGCAATGGTAGTAGTAGCCGTGGGAGTAGTTCGAGAAGCCTTTGGAGTTTTTTGCAGAACATCCTTTGCGCCCGCAGCGCCCCCGACAATTCTCAAGCGACCCTTGTGCCTTTCATCGCCTTGTGCTCCTTGCAGCCATGCGTGAGCTCGTGCACGTCCAGGGTGGTCAGTGCGACTTGGTGAGCACGATGGTATGTGATGTGCTGAGGCCCTGGAAAGCGGACTCATTTTTTAGAAAGTTGGTCAAAGTCCAAAGTGAGTAACTATACTCGCAGGAGCCGTCCACAATTTCAGGAGATTCATAGGAGCTGCTCCCCGCGTACCGGTGTCAATGTGAGCTTTGATTTTGGCGGATAGGCTTCTTCTTTGATAAAATGAGACGCTGTGAATGGGTGTTTGAGTTTCCACCATGTTAACCCCACATTCCATGTACGTCAGCAGCCTTTGTCCCTGGGAACCTACCTCCGTGACGAAATCGTGGGTGTGAGTTTGCAAAATGGCACACCGGATGCATATGGGCTACAGTCTAAACTCCTTCAAGGGGCTTATATAGGGGATTTCTGTAGGGATTAGTAAGGGGGATACTACGAGTTTAGACTAGAGCCCATATGATAGGGGCCTCAGAACCATCGAAGACGTCATCCTTCCAGTCTTGAACTTGTGGGGTAACAACAATGATAGTTTCCATGTTCTTTTCCATGATCCCTATATAACCCCAATATATACCCTATAGTCCTTATATAACCCCAACAAGGGAGGGTTTTCTCTGAGCGGTAGTTTATTTTTACATTGACGGAGGGGACATGCTAAAGATGCAGAAGCCTGACCCATTGCCAGTATTATTCCCTTGGAGTCGTTATGGAACTATAGTTCAATGGGCCCCAAACCTATTGAAACTCTTCGTAGGAGTAGTGCGAATGGCAACAGGAGGAGAAGTGATATAGAAGTCCCCATGTTCGCATTGTCCATGTCGCAGTATCCAGGAAGCGTAGCAGCAGCAACAACAACAGCGGCAGAAGCCTCATGATGATTGTCCCTGGGTTGAGCCCTTCCTTGACTCTAACCACCTCCAACACTGATAGTTAGTTGGTGAGCAAGCAACTGTAGCAGTTGCCATTGCAGATCTAGGAACAACATTCTGCTTGCACCAAGTTGCTGAGGCGGCAACCAGATCGGTGCCAAGTTCTGGGAGGCTAGGGCGGCTACCATCCGTCAGGAGTGCAGCAGACCGTTGTCTGTCTGTGTCTACGTAACTTCTTGTGCACTCCCTAGACGCACCCCATGCCATTCCTCTGGCAGCTGTGTTCTTGGCCTACAGACTACTCGCATGTTCTCCATGAACCGTTTTACTGCCTCTATAATTAGGGGATTTCCATTTCAAGGGGTCCCCGGCCCCGGTATAGACCACCTAATTAACATAGTGTCTATTATAGGGACTCTCAAGGGACGCCTTTGGATTTCATATCCTCTGGTGACTGCATAACCAGTTGACACGGTGGAAACTGTAGGGCTTGATCCTTGAGTTGAGGGATTCTGGGGGCTCTTCTATTCGACCACGTTGGCAGGCCTGTGGATGCGTTACTAGAGAGCTACTAGACTGTCCAAAAATCCACTCATAGCCCATGATCTAGTTTCAGAAGTCCTTGACAATGAGTGGGTTTGTTGATGAAGGCTGTTGGGCCCCTTCTCAAGGCCTTCAGCAGGGGCTTGACATCAAGCGGAGTTTTATTCGGCTGGGAAGCAGCCATCACATTAAAGTCTAGCAAAGGACGCTTTTGCTATTACTTGAAAGTCCATTCTCACACCCTAGCACACAAGCAGTATGATACTGTTGCATCGAATTGTGTTTCCTTGAGGGCCGCTGTAGGGGGGGTGCCATACTTAGAGGTTCATTTGGAGTGCATAGGGTAGTTTTCATGAATACGGGGACCCCAATATAGACCCTCAAATCCTACAGGCCTGATTATGGGAACTTCCAAAAGGATACCCCTAATCTTGGGAACCCCCCCCCCATATTTTGTTGAGTTTGAGATCTACCACCATCCTCGATTCCCTCAAAAACCTCATACAAGTGCAGTACAGCACGACCCAGAACCGCACTCTAAGTATTTCGCCAGTCAACGCTACATTTCCCATGTGGCCGCACTTTCAATTCCCGTAGACCCTGTTTCCATTTCATTGTCCATTCCCTTCCGAGTATGTAGGCCTCTAAACCATACACATACAAAAATGCGATTTCAAACTCAAATAGACAGCACCATAGGTGATCGCCGACGAGCACGGCATTGACCCCACAGGTGGGCTCAAAGACGGTACAGTGCTTGTGGTTTAGGCTCTAGTGTCTATAAGGGGCTTTCCCAAAATTAGGGGTACCCTTTTTGGGCATCCCTATAACAAGGGTTATAGTATATTGGGGTCTATATAGGGGTCCCCTTATTTAGGGAAACTACCATAAGATCCCCGTTTGATAAGAAATACACCCAGCCCTAAACCGTAAGCCCTCTACCACTATGTATTTGAGGGAAGATTTAGCGGGGCAGGAGAAAGGTTTGCAAGGATGATACGGGTTTCAGGGGTTGGTGCCTTCTTTCAAACATTGGTCCTCTTGGAATGCCGACTGTAGAAGCCTGAAGAATAGCCGATAGCATAATAATATAACATACTCCAAAACCCTATCCCATTCTACAGGCCCCCCCTTTGTCAAAAGAAATCAGCCTCTGAAGCCTTGGGCTCAGGACTGTTGGTTTTCAGTGCTAGGTAACCGAGCTCTGATCCTGAGAGATTCCCAGTGCGATTGGGGATGTGCTCTCAATATATTCACATGATTGCAAAAACCGAACAAGGTCAACTGACGGGACGTGTAATCCCATTTTCTGCTTACAATAAGAGCGTCCCTTCCCGTGATATTGAGAAATTCCGCGGTCCGATTCAGGACGAACCAACATGACAGAATCAACGGTTTGCTTCCTCCTTATGCTGCTCAATGCAGTGAGGGTCCAATAGTCACCAGCGAGGTCAGCTTTGGGGTTGTGATTCCTGAGCCTCGCATACTGTCCCCCGCCTGGTGCCAGCTTGACAGTGTAGTTGAGCAGGGCCAGCATCCACCAACCCAGAACCCGGAGCCTGGAAAAATTCAAAGGCAACCTTAGTCCTGTGCCAGCAGGTACCTACCATGGAGATTCTGACCTGCAGCTTGAGCGTATCAATGTGCTTCGGCCATACAGAGCTTGCTTTGGGTATAGCAAGATCATGAGGAGCTCAATGACACATCCTTCCGTAATTGTTTGCTGCAGGATTCCGACGGCCCAGTGCATGTTTGTACGTCAGCGTCTCCAAAACAGGGTTTCTGCAAACCACGGCACCGTTGTTCCGGGAAGACTCTTTCAGCATGACACCCTTTCGTATGTTGTGTGAGCAGGAACGACGGTGGCGACATGCAGCCCCAATAGGATGAAGGTTTGACGTTTATCGAGATCCAAAAAGACCCAAGGCTAGATGGGAGTCAAGTGATTCAAGCGGATTATAAGAGTCCACCTTGAGGGTTCATTAGGGAATACGTAATCTTCTCAGGGACGTCCTAAACTGTGCAGGAGGTTCAAAGCCTCATAGAGCATTCAAGCGCCCACTACAAAATGGAGCTAAGGTTCCTGCCTAGTTCCCTACATGAGCTTGCTCCCGCCTTTCCCTTCCTCTAGCCGTCTCCGGAGCTAGGTTGTGCGCAGTTCACTCACACACAGGTGTACTTCAACGAGGCGACCGGAGGACGTTACGTTCCTCGTGCGATCCTGATGGATCTTGAGCCAGGCCATCTGAATTCCTTCAAGCAGGGCAATGTTAACTTTTTGCAAGATTCCTATTCAGGATTTTCTAGTGTGGGAATATGGGGTTCATCGCGCCAAGCGGTGGCATAAGATCTGCCAAGTGCTAGGGGCCTCTGGCTTGGAAATATATCGGGACGAAGTTCTCTCTGTTGGTTGTCATGTGAGCCGGGCTATGTAAGCTATTGAGGAAAAGGAGGCTCTTAAAGATTAAAGGTTGCAGGTGGAGGGCTTTGGTTCCACGGATCGTGATTTGACACTTTCGACAGCTTCGGGGACTGGCATGTGTAGCTCTACCACTTTGCTACCTGCAGCTTTGGGAAACTTTTTGCTGAGGCCCCTAATGTACACTATCTTTTGGGAACTTCCTCTTGGTCAAGGTTGGGGATCCTGTTCGGTTTTGTGGTCTCCTTCTCGACGTTTCTCGATATATGATTCAGAAAGCAACGAATATTTTTCTTCAGAGGTAGTAGTAGGGGACTGTTAATTCACCGACCTTGCAATTTATTGTTGCAGGAACAATGGACTCCGTCCGAGCTGGGCCCTTTGGTCAGCTCTTCCGCCCCGACAACTTTGTCTTTGGACAGACAGGACAGCCGCATCGAGGGAGCTTCAAAAACGTTGGCTTTAGATTTACTACTAGTACTAGTACTATTACTATTGCTATTACTATTACTGCTACTATGACTGTTACTGTTACCATTACTACTACTAGTACTATCACTATTACTGTTGCTCTTACTGTTATTAATGTATTCCTATTACTATTCCTATTACTGTTACTATCAGTTTTCAGGCTGATGAAGTTTTCTGTCAGACATGCAGCACCTGGCGCCGACGGGCAACAGTCCGTCGCAGAAATGGGAGAAGCCAGAGTTCGATGAGATATGGGTAGTTCCCAACATTAGGGTCCAATTTTGGTAACCTAGATATTGGGTGCAGTAATATAACAACAGCCAGAGAGGGCCTAATAACTTGAGGAACATCCCAGTTGCAAGCAGAAAGGTTGACAAAGCTGATCTCCCCACTTGTCGCGACGCATTCAGATGACAACACCGCACGCTCTGCATGTTGTTGTTTATGATTCACTGTACCCAGAATCCCGGCATCTTAGCAAAGCCCAGAACTTTGAGTATACACTCTTGGAGTTGCAGATGTCGCCCGTGGGGCGCGGAAAGTCGGTCATGCTTTCCCCACATAAAAGCTCCAGAAGGGCAGTAGTCTTGAAGAGATGACGTGCGCGCCAGCGACTCAATTGAATATGAGCACTGTCCTTTGTTCGAGGAGCCGGCAACAATTGGGCTAAGGGCCTGGCGCCCAGTCTATGGGGCGGTTGAGAGTTTGTCCTTCCACCAGGTAGGCTTTGGTTTTGTAGTATTTTATTTGGGGATACTATGGTACCCAATAATGGAGAATCAAATGGAAAAGAACATGGAAAATGGAAACTGGTGTTATATAGGGTTCATATTGGGGATGTAGTATTGGATTTTCTTCTTGCTTGCATCAGTCACATTCTTCGAGCTTGTGGGAGTTTTCTGAGACAGAGCGAACGGAAGCCAGTTTCCTGCTGCAACTACTCCTAGTGAGTCATCCCCTGTTGTTCACGCGGCCCCAGCCAAGGTCACTACACTGAAGTCCAAAGCTCAGACTGCTTCATGTGGACTTACTTCCATCTTTCATCCTCCTTTCATGCACTGCTTTCATAGATTCCCCTACCAAACCCCGCATTCAACCCTAGCCCCTAGCCGGTTTAAGATTTACCGTCTAAGATTTAGGGTGTAGGGTTTCAGGTTTAGGGTTTAAGATTTAGGGTTCAGGGTTTAAGGTTTAGGGTTCAGGGTTATGAAGTGAGCTTGCGAAACTGAGGGTGCAGAACTCATTGACTCCGTGCTCGATGTTGTGCGAAAGGAGGCAGAAGGCGCAAAGCAAGTGATCCCTGTGCTTCTGCCGGGGTCCTTGAGGGGATGGCAGTGCTTTTCCATCTCCAGGTCTCGTGTAGGTACCCTTCTGTAGTAGTAGCAGCCAGCTGACGACAATGCAGGCTGCGACTGCCTTCAGGGCTTCCAGCTCTGCCACTCCCTTGGCGGCGGAACCGGCGCCGGTATGGGGACTCTGCTGATCTCAAAGGTGGGGACAACAGGAACCCATGCAAGCATGTGCAGAACAGGCCAACCCCTGAGTCCAATAATCGAGGCTTTTCTAGCAGCGATCTAGCACCTGCCATTGGAAGATGGGCCCCCTCCTCGGAACGATAGATGGTACATTCCCATCTTCTATGTTGGCTAAACAAGTGGAACATGTGTGTATATACATACGTTTACGTAGAGTGTAAATGCGGATCTTGTCTTGTAGAAAGGAGAGGATGATTCATATCTTCGTTGGAGAAATTTAGTAGCTTTATTGTTGTTCGGGGCCACTGTTGCCCGAGTGCTTCGGCTGCTAGGCTGCAGGGTTAAGGATTTAGGGGCTTGACTCGCATGGGAGCTTCTCAGATAGTTCCCTTATACCTACACGTGCACTGCTGTTGCAATTTACATGTCTTCCTACCGCCCTTACATGCCAGTTTGTTGAGAAACCTGCAACTGCAGGATGGCGTTTGAGTTTAGATTGCTACGACGTAGAAGCCTGCATAGTTGCCAACAGTATTCCCTCATAAGCAGGATTTGGCTGTAGCATAACTTAGGCCCATACGTTGTCTTGGCTTGGCCATGCTTGCAGGTTCATACATAGCAATCAGTGGGATTTTTTTGGGCTTGCGGTTAAGAAGCTCAAGTTCACCTACGAAACTGCTGATACTGTAGATATGTAGTACATGGGTGAATAAAATAGCTTCCACATTACGATGATCTAGTCTAAGCTCCTTAGCAGTAGTCCAGAACCAGGACCTCAAGCCCAACTTGGAATTACCCATGAACCTGCAAGTGAAAAATGAAGACCCCAGCCGAAGCCATTTATGCCAACTCCAGGTGCGTGAGGAGCCCCTTGGTTGAACTGTTGTAAGTTTTTAGGGTTTAGGGTTTAGGTGGAGGAAACCACTGTAAGGCATCATGGAAATTTTCCGATGGGCTTGGGTAAAAACCCCTTGTCAGAATTTGTACAAGAGCGGTCCTATTTGCTGCTTCCCTTGTAAAACGATAACCAATAAAAAATGACAACAAGGTTTAGAATAGGATAGGAAGAGTGGCCATGGGGTTTTCACTCGAGCCCCCATGATCATTCGCAACTTCGGGGTCGAGAGTGCAATGTTGCATGAAGTGACACAAAAACTGAGATCATCTACGTGTGTGGTGTCAATGCAAGTCTTACACACGAACTGAGGTATCCTGATCGCATCATGGAGACGTTCTCCGTGATTCCGTCTCCCAAGGCAGGGACGGGGCCGTACGATGTTAGGGTTTGGGGTTTAGGGCTATGTGTTTAGGGTGTTCGGTTTAGGGCGGAGCAACGACAGAGACATTGTTTTCGGCCCAACATAGACCCAGGTTCTTGTGTTTGGGACATGCCCATTAGCGGCACCTTTACTGCAAGCATCATTCCGAAACCCGCTTGTTCTTCAAGCGGGAATGTGCGAAAGGTCTCGGACACCGTTGTCGAGCCGTACAACGCTGTCCCTGGGCGATTAACAGGAAAGCTTTGGTAGGGTGAGACCATCGCGGCAGATGTCATACCAGGCTGGCAGCTTCTTCAGAACCGTCCTTGTAGAATCCATAAAGCAGAACCCTAAGATCCCTTCATGCTGTTGATATCAAGAATCCTGCCTGACCTTTTATACAACAATACCAGAATTCCCAAGGTATGAGGTACTTAGACTCATGCAGGATTTTTAATGTCCACCGTAGTTGTTGTTGATGATCCCCCTTATATGCCTAGGATCTCTGAAGGTCCGCCCAGTGCGAGAAACCCCCAAGCGCTAAGCTGTAAACCGCATATGCCGGATCCAAAAAATTGTCCTAAATCGGTGCAATTTTGGAACCTAAGCCGTAAACCCTAAACCCTAAACACTCTATGGTCCAGGTCCTGAGCTTTCATCAGCTGGTGGAGAACTCCGACGAGTCTTTCTTGCTGGCAGCTCGTCCCTTTTGGGGTCCGGTATATGGAAGATGAATTCGCCCATTGATAATACGCGTGCATTTAAAACAGCACTCCTTAACTTTCTGATGTAGCTAAACCTCCTAAACCCTAAATAGTAGTTTCCATTTCATTTTCCATTATCCCAATATTAACCCCAATACGAATTAACCCTAGACTTGGTAGGTGCTCATACGGGGCCATTTCAAGAAGCCGTTTCCACCATGGCTTTAGGGGGTCGCTGGCTTTCCAACCAGAACTTTGAGAACAGACATATTCTATATCATGCAGATGGGCGTTAATCTCAGAAGGTTGATTAGCTTTCGTATTTTTGTTGCCTTATTGCTTCTACAACTAGCACAGTTTGTATATCTATGAGCCATGAACCGTATGAGAAAGATTCATATTCCTGCAGCTACCGTGATGTAACCCCAACAGGAGGTTTTGTGTAGGAGGACCCCACACCCTGTAATAGTGGTGTAATGGGAATATAAGAGGACCCTGAATATAATTACCATTATCCCTTATAGTCACTATGACTGGGTGGGGGGGTCCTCCTAAGGCGTTGACTGTACTTTGGCATATTCTGCTCTGGGGGACTGTGGGGTTGGTTGGGTAAGATATATTATATCCCCTTAATAAGGCCAGTCTACCCCCATTTTTGTATAAGCAAGTTCCAGAACCCATTAGCAAAAAAAAGCCAGGGTCCCACAAAGTGCTGCCTCAAGGACAATGAAGCTTTGTACGACATTTGCTTCCGAACCCTGCGCCTGAGCTGCAATCTTCCCATGCCCAGCTTGCCTGGGTTGCTCTTAAGGAACTTAATTTAATTTACTATATTCGGGAAACGCTATGATTTACTCTATATATATATATATACCCATGATGGTATCTTAATCTAAGTTCCTTAACAGCAACCTAGCCTTGCTTCACTGGAGATTGTCACGTTTTCGAAGATGGCGGTTCCCGTTGAGATCGCCTAGTAGGTGCCAGAAGGCTTCGCACACCAATGGGGCGGAAGTAAGCTAGGAATTCCTGAAGTCCACCACGGCCTTCTTGCGTTTTTTTGGGTGTTGTCAAGAGTCAAAATTGTTCACCAATTAGGCGGCCGAGAGGGCCAAAGTGTCAAGCGTCTCCGCAGCACGCAAACTACTTTGAATGCTCATAGATCTTATTTTCGCAAAGAAAATACCAGGCTCAAGGAGCAGCAAAGCTGTTCATGATCTCAAGCGTCATTATAAATTCTCCAAAATTAGTGGCAAACAGTAGTTGCGAAAGTATAGGCTTTGGATCGGCGTCATGTAGTTTCACTTGTAGTGGGAGGGGGGATGGAGGACGCGCAGCTGCGAAGGTTTAGATGAAGCTCTGGCAGTATGCTTGCTTGAAGATGTGCAGCGTCTTGGAAGTTTGCCATCCTGCTGAAAGCCTTCACTGATTTATACCCTGCCAAATCATTAGAGACATCATACAACTACAGTCCTTGTCGCTACAACTGAAAATGCCCCCTGAGAGCCCAATTCCAATTCTCACGCAGGTATCTAAGCTACGTGTCTGATCTTCTATCTGCACTTCTAGTGGTTCTGATGTCGTAAGTTGCGGCGGGGCTTCTCAACCTTTTAGGGTTTTAGGGTTACGGTTTAGGGGTTGAGGTTTTACTCTGGCGCCCTTCGCGTTAACCGCTTGACTCAGACCCGTCCAGGAAGCTGACAACGCCGACCTACGGTGACCTGAACCACCTGGTCTCCGCAGCCATGAGTGGCTTGGCCCGCCAGAGCGTCAAAGTAGACTTGGTAGTTTCCCAAATTAGGGGGAGCCCAAGATAGAACTTTAAACTGCTATAGTCATTATTATAGGACCCCCAAAAGTGGTACACCCCTAATTTTGGGGAACCCTCAACCCTAAATAGTCCCCAGTATACTACCTAAACCCTAAACCCTAAACCCTAAACCCTATCCTATAGTCTTCAATATTGGGGAACCCTCACTTGTGCTTGGCAGATTCAAGGCACAGCTACCCGCCTGGCTGTGTCAAGCGCCTTTGCATGTTGCATGTAAAGCCATGCAGCTTCATATGAGCTCGTCTAAGCTCCTTAAACGGGGTTATATAGGGGCTTCTATAGGAAAATCTAGGGGACTATAGGGGACTATGGTAAGGGGTTTTTAAGCGGGATGCGGGGAGTTTCGACAATGGCTCATAGACCAAACATAGCACTCTGGCAGTCTGAGGCGGTGTGACCTGCTGCTTGCGCTTCCCAGGACAGCCGCTAGGCACAAGTAGTGTAGATGAATCTGAATGTGAAATTGGGGCTGTATTGAGATACTGGAAAATAGAATGGAAACTACTGTTTAGGGTTTAGGGTTCAGGGTACGTTGCAGCATTCATGCAACATCCCGTTTGCTTATGTGCTTCTGGCATTGCGTGGTGAGTATCTAGTGAGTAGCATTGAAGAGAGCAAAAAATGGATCCTGTTTATTGTCATTTCTACATTCCCAGAATGAAGCACATTCTGCAAAGACAAGGGTTTAGGGTTTAGGAGCTCTGTTCAGGGAGCTATCCTTTGTACCCTGACGGTTTGAATACCCTTGGGTTTGGGTCCCTAAACCATGGAACATGGCCCTTGCCCTTCATAAGGGTATTTGGGACCCCAACCCTAGGGTTACAAACATTAAGGGCACACACTTAACGTCTTTGATGTATTCTGGGAGTCCCTTAGAGATGACAATAGCCAGGCATTGGGGTTTTGTGTGAGAGGTAGTGGTTAAAAGAGCCCTGATAGCTGCCAGCTTGGATATGAGGAATGCGGAACGCCGGCGTGCACTGATGGTTTCTGGTTTTGGGGTGGTGGTGTGAAGTGTCGTTTGGGCGGCTAGACAAGGTGCACCAAGTATGAAATACTAAGCCCTGGAACATGCCATAGCCATAATTTGTTTGACCCACCCTCCCTCCTCCCAGAAGGAGTGATCCTTGTCCTACGAATACAGCAACTGTTGCCATAAATTCGACTAGCCCATTGCAATCTTACTACTTCTGCCACTACTATCTGCTATTGCCACAATGGAAGCGCTGCTGCCGCAGTTCCTGCGGGCCAATGCCCCCTGGCCCAGGTTGAATTGCGACCTGCGCAAGATCGCCGTCAACCTGGTGCCGTTCCCGCGCCGCCCAGACTCATAGATCGGATAGAACTGGGGTTTCTCCAGATGGTGGGTACCTTTTCACGGACCTTCTTGTCCAGGTATAAGGAACTGACCCTAGATCCTAGCAATCGGTTATTTCATTGAAGCGTTCCTTCAACGCAAGCTTTCAAACCCCGACAGCTTTGTTGCAGCAGGCTTCCCGGCTCATGTTTTTTGTGCTTCCCCACGTTACGGACTCTGCGATTTTTTCAAGGGTGCAGTTCAAAACTTATCCTTTCTGTCCTACCTACCCAGAAAATCCCATCTTCTGTTTGGGGAAATGCATGGGAACTGGCCCATGCAGCCCAGACCCGGCGAAAACCTCCCCTCAGGCTTGCACTTCTTCATGACGGGCTTTGCGCCACTGACCTCCCGCGGCTCGCAGCAGTACCGTGCCCTGACAGTGTCTCAGCTGACTTCGGATGGCTACCCTAAACCCTAATCCCTCTGGCCTTACTTTCTGGTATTCCAGTTACCTTGTGCAGCTGGAGAAAGGTCCGTTAAAAAAAACCTAGTCCCTAAACCCTAATCCCTAAACACCGCTTCAACTGACCCAACATGGGGCAGGCACTATACACTAGAGGAGTGTGTGAGGGACTTACCCAGCCATAGCGAGAACTATCAGCAAGAACGATGTGATGACGCATCCTTCTGCTTGCTGCTGAAAGTGTGCTGAGCATTTCAGTAGTCTCACTGTCGCAGTGGAGAGGTAGGTATAGCCACAGGTCAGAGACCTTGAAATTTCACTCAGCAGTGTCATGATTTATGTGACACTGTTAGCACTTCAGTGAGCGTGTGGAATGTGTTGATTGTTTCCAAACTCTTTTGGCAATCACATCGCAAAGTCTACGCTCCAGCACAGGTTCCCGAATTGACGCAACAAATGTTCGACGCCAAGAACATGACCCTCGGCATGTTGGCGTATGCATCCGTGCCAGCTTTTCCCAAGGCTGTTGGTCCAAAAAGGCATGTAGTGAGGGCCCGCTTGACACCTCCCATGTTAAGCAGTCCTTCATTTAGAAGACAAAGCTTAGCAGGAATGAGCGCAGCTGTTTGCATTCCGCACAGGACTCTAGTAACAGAGTCAAGGCTGTATCGATGATCAGAGTCGCACACGGTCATAGTTTCCATTGGCGACTTTTCTCGACATGACCACTTATGTAATCTTCAGGTTCGTCTATATAGTCCCAGTCTTCTTGCTTCCCCTGCGCCCTTGACCGGAGACATTGAACCCTAAGCCCTGAATGTGTACACTGTACACCTCTCATGCTTGAGGGATGCCTCTTCCCATTCTCACAGCCCACTCGCTAAGCCTTGAGAATGAGCCCAGGGGTCTGTCCGCCTCATTCGTACTTGGGACATAGTTTGTCACGGCAAAATGCGTTCGTACCTAGTCAGGTTTCTTTCCAACCGGCCGTCCACAACAGATATGTAGCACCCCCCTGGCCTGAACTCTACAAAGAAGAGCGGGGCAAACTGCACGCACGCGGAGTTGATAGCAATTTTTTAAAACAGAGAAATCATCAAAGCCCGGTAACATGCAAGTTTAGTGTGCCAAGGGCACTGGCCCCTTCACATGTCTCGCATTCAGCTGTCATGCCTCCTCTGAACTTCTTCCCAAGACTGTTGGCGGCAGGAGTTTTATGATGCATCGACCCAGCAGTGGGGACTTGAAAACAACTGTAAACCATCAAGTTTGTGAGCTCCTCCCCCGGCACCCTAAACCCTAAATACTAAAGCCCAAAATACAGCCCCTAAACAATCCCCATACAATCCCCAATATAATGAATCCCACTATTCCCTACTAACCACCAGTAAGCCTGCAACAGTCCCAAGATACGAAACCTTTCTAATCTGAGCCCTAATCCACGCTTTTCAAGGCAACTTGTCACACAACAAGCAGAGAACAACACGGCCCCTAGTTCAAATCTGAAAGGGGCGATCTTCAAGGTCCGCCGGATTCCGTCCAACGCCTTGCTTTCGAACTATAGTAGCATGAGTGACAGCAGCGGCTGTTGTCATGGTGTTGGTATCGTGGCGCAGTGGGGGTTTGTTGTGGTACGACTAGGAGGAGCAGGAGGATGAGGAGCAGTGGCAGTAGTAGTCCGTACGCAACAAGTCCCCATGCAACATCAGTGTGAGGATGTGCGCCGCGGATCCACGCCACGGACGTTACCTCACTGCGGCGGCACTTTTCCGTGGCCGCATGTCCACCAAGGAGGCCGTGTACCGGTACTCAAGGGTTTGGTCCCTGGGTCAATCAAATGAGCTACCGTCAATATTACTAGCCTTATTAAGGGACCCTTGACAGTGCACATAAGGTTCCCTTTTGTAGTTAAGCATAAATATGGTCCCTAGTATTTACTCTGAATTTGGGTCAATGGTGGTGCACTGACAGGGTCAGAAGCAGCGCTCTTCTTCGGTTCCTTCCCAGCGCAAAGCACTGCACCTGGTCATTCCTGGAGAACGGCGCATGTTGAATCACCATGCAGATATAGCTGTCAGTCGTTGTGCTGTGGTTGTTTCTTCTCCCAAAGCCGATTGGTATGCAGCCATTCGTGCCCGAAAACCTTAGCATTTAACATCCTGCAATACAAGTGCGCTGCTTTCGCTGATCCGCATGCTTTGCTCCTCCAGAGCTGGCACGCGTGATTTTTCGGGAGCTAGTGGAGTCGAGACCGTGTCATCTTGCTCCACTCACATACCACCAGGTGGATGAGCAGATGTTGAACGTCCAGAACAAGAACTCCTCCTACTTTGTGGCACCATGGCTTTCAATCCAAGCTTCAACATGAATCGCTGAAAAAGGTTCACTTGCTCATGTGTTGCCCAGTCAGACGTGTCAGAAGGGGGTGCACTGTAGGGGGCTGGCTAGGAGAACTCGCGAATGCTCTCAATTGCTGTATTCTTGGGAGGTGTGGTTGCCCGTCTTGTAGTGATACCAAGGAGTGGATCCCCAACAACATCAAGGCCTCGGTGTGCGACATCCCGCCCAAGGGCTCCTCGGCCGTGACCGAATCGAAAGGAAATGGCCACCTCAGCGAAGAAAAGCAAACATGGAAGTTGCTGTGATCGAAGTGGGTTCTACAAGTACCCAGAATACATAAAGACAAATACATACATACATACATACATACATACATACACATACATACACATACATACACATACATACACATACATACACATACATACACATACATACGCATACATACNNCATACATACATACATACATTCATACCTACATACCTACATACATACATACATACCTACATACATACATACATACATACATCTTTTGCAAAATCTGCTCCTCCAGATGCACTCAATCTTCGGTAAACCTCAAGGGCTTCATGCGCGCGACGCCCCGCCAAAGACTTTGCGGCAGATTTTCCAAAGGAAGATGAATAGGGCTTAGGATTTCAGAGTTCAGGATTGTTCAAGGTTCAAGGTATAGGGTAATTAGGGCTTTAGGTGTTCTTTTTGTTCCTCCCCCGTTTCAGGGCAGTTGGCCATGTCTATTCCAGATGCTTCTGAGGTCTGAAGATGGCTGTGGCCTTTGCTGGAAACTCGACTGCCATCCAGGAGATGTTCAAGAGGCGCCTGGGGTTTAGGGGGTTTAGGGTTTAAGTGTTTAGTATGTGCATCGTGGGACATATGTCTGGACTCAAGCAACTGCATTCTGTGACTGCAAACCAAGCACTAGCCAGTCATTGGAGCTAACTCCTTTTTGCTAGTTATGCGAGAAAGATGGCCTTGGCTCTTAGATGGGGCTCCTAAAACCTGGCCGTGACTCTCCAAATCTCCCGAACCTCCCCGAACCTCAAAGTTATCCTGACTGAAATCATGACTTCTTACTCGGGAAGCCCGGTAATAAAGATCCAGCCACCCGCACTCAGCAACAGGGTGGCCGAGTACTTCACGGCCATGTTCCGCCGCAAAGCCTTCTTGCACTGGTACACCGGCGAAGGCTCCGGGCTCTGGCTCCACGGGGTATGGGAAGAGGAATTCCAAGTCCCATTGCTGCCTGAACATGGGATTGCAATCATAGTACTAGACGTAGACCAGGGCTCTATTCAGCTCATGTTTCTGTTCTGCCGTGGTGGCAGCACCCATGAGGATGTCCAGGAGTCGCGTGTGAGCTGCTAACCTCCATGTGGGAAACAAACAGTCACTGGCAACCGAACACCCCAAAATACTGTAGACCCCCATATACTATATTTACTACCTATTATTGGGACCCAAATGGTACCCCTACTTTTGGGAAACCCCCAACGGTCTTACAGACAGGCATGGATGAGATGGAGTTCACCGAAGCCGAGTCAAACATGAACGACCTGGTCTCTGAGTACCAGCAGTACCAGGCAGTGAGGGTTTTGGGCTTAGGGATTCTGTAGGGGTTTCTAAATGGTACTATCTTAGGGCCGTATTGGGGTTTTATGGGGACAATGAAAAAGAAAATGGAAACTATAAGTACTATAGTGGGTTATACAGCGGTAGTCCCTGTAACAAGGGTCATAGTATCTCGGGATCAATATTGGGACCCCCCCCGTTTATGGAAACTACCATGTAGGGCTGAGTAAAGGCCCAGATGCTGGTTGAAGGGTTTGAAGGTGAAGGTCTCAGGCCAATGGTCTCCCTCAAGTAGATGGAATATGCGCCATAGTCAACACTCCTAGCATCCCCCTTCACACCCTTATAATGCTCCCCTGTATAACTTAGACTATAGTTCAAAAGGTCCCTGTATACACTATATTCTATCTACTCAATGGGGGATATAGGATGGCGGGTCCTTTCCCTTTGTGGTTCACGTGCTTGTTAATGTTGGAATTCCACTTTCCCCTCCCACGCGGCTCACATTTTCTGAATGGCTGAACTTAAATAGCACCCGGGAAATCCGCCATAGTGAGGAATGTGGGTTTTGTGGCATCTTCAAAGTGCCCAAGGCAAAGCCCGAAAGCCTGAAAGGGCAAAGCCCTACTTTCTCGGGGCCATTTATAACGCGAGCTCCCAAAATAGGACCTTGTAACGCTCATGTGTTGGTCATAGGCTCCTCATGTTGTGGATCGGCGTTTCCAAGCAGCACTCCTTGCTACTCTTTCTCCAACACCCAACGCCAAACTCCCAGAAGAGCTTGAGCACATCAGTAGAGCAGAGTCGTAGTGATGGCAGGGACTGACAGTTACCAATAGCAGTGGTGAGATAATAAGCCTGTAGTCGTCAGAAGGGTACACATGGTATAGCATTAGTCTACACAGCTTGGGAAATCCATGATGCTGCCTATGAACTATGAACCCTAAACCCTACACCCTAAACCCTAACCCGAAACAATAAATGATATACTGTTACTTTAGAAACAACAGATGTCGCTCCCGAGCAACGCATTTCGGAAGGATGCCACCGCGGAGGAGGAAGGCCTGCAAACACGTTCTGAAGGACGATGGGTATGTGGTAGCAATTCCAAATTATGCAGAAAAAATTCCCCTGGATTTTCCATTATGGACCTACAGTCCGATTTGAGCTCCAGCGTGGTTACAGTTTTGCAGCAGTTGAGATCAGTCAGTCGAAGCTTCGAGTGCTGGAGCGATTACCCTGACCTGGCAGGTGAGTTTGACGAGGAGGAGGGCGAGTATGATGGATGAGCCCCATGTGTGGCAAACCCCATGCTCGTGCCCTGCCACCATATTCGGAGAGATCGTGTAATGACGGTGATTGCACATGCGCTGAACGAGGGGACGCAGCCTGGGGAATTCATGCAAGAGCTTCCAAAACCACGAGCTACTTTGGGTGAGTAGTTTCTTTGCAAGAAGTCGGATATTATAGAGGGTGCCCTGAGCTTTGGAAGCTCCGACTCCTCGCAGCTTTCAAGAAGATCTTGAAGGCTCATCATACAAAAAGTCCTGCTACCGGCTTGGGTTTGGTCCAGTTTGAGATTGAAGTTTGGCAGATTCTTCTTGCGGCTGGTTTGAACGGTTTGACGACTCACAAAGGTCATTGTGTGTCGAAACTTGATGACGTACATGGTAATGGGCTTTGGTGTCATGACAGAAGTCGCACATTGAAGATGCAGAGCCAAATGCAAAGAAGCCTGTCCCAGACACTTATTAGCACAAAGGAGGAAGAAAAGTAACACACAATAGACATACTATACCAGAGAGAGAGATATCTATATATATATATAAATATCAAGGCAGCGCGTTTGCGTGTGTCAAGGCATCTCATCAGGCAACCCCGGGCAACGACTTGAATCTCTCAAAGATAAGGTTTGAGTTTCCTGCACGTAGGCATGCATGTGTAGCATGTTTTAATAAATGGCCTGCAAGGCGGACCATACTCTTTAGAGAGAGCCACAGTATCAATGTTACTGTTAGACTTCTTGTCTTGCAACCTGCCTCAGTCATCATGCCTGTTTGTATTACTCAACGGGGAAAGGCTTCCGACCATCCCCCGCTTGGATTGTGATCAGGATGCTCGGAGTCGTTCTTGTGTTGCAACAACATAACCGCGTCCAAAACTGTTGATGCTTGCTAGGCGGGTTGATGATGAGGGGAGGGGACTACCTTCCGTCCGTCTGCAGCGCTCCCAACAATCCTCAAGCAGCCCTCGCGCCGTCAATCTCCAAGTTTCTTGCAGCCATGCGTGAGCTCGTGCACGTCCAGGGTGGTCAGTGCAACTTGGCACAAGTGTAGCAGAAATAGCAATGATGCCAACGCTCGCAGTTGTAGCAACTGCAAAGACAAGTCGCATGATTAGAGATTAGAGTGTGAAATCAACAAGCTAAGAAGCCCGTAGCATTCCTGTTTGAGCCGCACATCCTGTGTGCCCACAGTGTTTTATCTGCCTAGTGGGACCCGGTCATTCATCGCGCATTATCTCTAGAATTTGGGTCGCTACCCTGGCCTTGGGTTAGCTAGGAATGAAAGAATGGATCCTAAATAGTAGTCCTTATGTAACCCATTATAGTAGTTTCCATGTTCTTTTCCATTCCTTCACTCCCAGCTGACCAGAGGCCAGTACCCGCCCAGAAGCCTCAAAGTATTGACTCCCTGTGGAGCGACGGAACCGGAGGCGGCAACCAGATTGGCGCCAAGTTCTGGGAGGCCAGGCTCTGGGAGACCACAAGGGAGTCAGGTTTAGGGTATCTCTCTGTGTGTATATATATATACATGGTTTTCTTTTTTGAGAGGGGCAGGGGGGCGACTCCCGGTTCTGACATGTGGGGCGTTTTGCTGTTTGATGGGCTTCTTAGAAGACATGTTTTATTTATTTGGGGCGCAGAAAAGGAGCTTTCAGTTTTGAGAAGTACCCGCGAGCCGTCATCCCATGTACAAGAACAAGTGCTTGGAGGTTCAGTGCATTTGAAACCACAATTACATTTCGTTTTATAACCCAATTTTCATACGGCCCCTCATTGCCGTAGCATGGTTATAATGAGGTTAGAAGCGCCGGCTGCATCATAATTACCATCTGTACATGGGTTATACATCCCCTGAGCCTCCAAGCAGGACCCCTACCATTGTTTGGATTCGTATGCGAAGCGCGCCAAGTACAATGTTCCCTGAATGTTTCCCATAGGTGATTGCGGACGAGCACGGTATCGACCCAACAGGCCTGCAGAGCCTGCAAGGTTGTACGAAAGGTTATTTAGGGGTTTCCCAAAATTAGGGGTACCTTTTTGGGGACCCCAATAATAAGGACTATAGTATATTGGGGTCTATATTGGGGTACCCTAATTTTGGGAAACTACCATTTCATAATTTTTGGGAGCCCATCGAAAATTGCTCAGCTTCTGGAAGACTCTACTTAGCGTGCCTAGCGCAATTCAGGTGCTATACACACCTGGATCCTGCATGGTTGGAAGCTATGCGAGCACTGCCTGGACCCGCACAGGCACTTACCACGGAGATTCTGACCTGCAGCTCGAGCGTATCAATGTCATCCAGCTGAATTCAAACCTTTCCTTCAATGACCGAAGCTGTTCGGCCATGACGGTTCTGTGTAGGACCCCCTCTCATTTTCCGGCCATTGCCAGGGCTTTGCAGCACTTTGTCTGCGAGAGCAAGAACAGTTAGATGCAGCAGCTATCAAACCGCAAAAAGCGGAGGATGAACTGCCATGCAACTGTACAAAAGGACCTCACGCTGACACTAACCCAGGTGTACTTCAACGAGGCGACTGGCGGACGCTACGTTCCTCGTGCGATCCTGATGGATCTTGAGCCAGGCCATCTGAATTCCGTCAATCAGGGCAATGTTAGCTTTTTGCAAGATTCCTATGCAGGATTTTCTGGTGTGGGAATGTGGGGTTCATCGTGCCAAGCAATGGCATCAGATCTGCCAAGTGCTCTAGGTCAGAGGCCCCACGACCTAGTTTCTGGATCGCTCAACACTCATAACCTTTAATTCAGAATCCAGAAGATTACTGCCGGTCAGGAACCATGGACTCCGTCCGAGCCGGGCCATTTGGTCAGCTCTTCCGCCCTGACAACTTTGTCTTTGGACAGACAGGACAGCGGCCACGAGGGAGCTTCAACAAAGTTAGCTTTAGATGTACTACTTACTACTGTTACTATTACTATAACTATTACTATTTGGCATTCATTACCAAAATTATGATGTAGATGCATTTCCAAGATGGGGCACGCTGGAATATGCGTTTATCAGTTGAAAGAACCGCCACATCCACATCCTCCAGCCAGGTCTGAGAAACAGGAGATTAGCCGAGCGATAAACCCCAAACATATGGAGCCCGCGGTTTCTTACGAGGAGCTGGCAACAACTGGGCCAAAGGCTGCGTGCTCAGCGTTTGAAGGTCCACATTCTATGTCTCCACAACAACCAGATCAGCGAAAATGAATTTGCGACAAGCCAGAAAAACGGCAAGCCGGCAAGCAATTTGACACATAACTATTGCACATGTAAGTCAATGCATGAATAGCACAATGCACCTCAAGATTTCGAATGCATATAATAGCATACTATAACGGATGCTGCGGATGATCGCTTGGACCCGATTGCGCCAACTCAGGTCATTACACTGAAGCCCCGCACTTAGCTTGTTTTCTGTGCGAGTTGCAATTTTCTCATTGTGTTTGTACAAAAGTTTCATGTTGGCTGGGACTTAGCGTCGTGCGATTCGGGTTGACGAATATGATGATGATGATGATGATGATAATGATGATGATGATGACGACTACGCTGATGATGATGATGATGATGATGATGATGTTCGTCGCTTCCTTTGCCTGCCCAATGAAAGCTTGAGCTGTGGATTCACGTCTGGTGTAGTCTCCTAGTTTGTCGAACTCAGAGTGTCTATACATGGCATTGTCCCTCGGCCCGTTTCCTCCCGACAGAATCTAAGGGCGCAGAGCTCATTGACTCTGTGCTTGATGTTGTGCGCAAAGAGGCAGAAGGCAAGAAGCAAGACTTTTCCAAGGGATGCAGGGTGCCTTTCGTGTAGACGGGTTTTTCAGAACCAATGGTCGCTCCTTGACGGTTCCCATAATGAGGGCCAATTCATTAGGCATCGGTGGATCCCTCTCCCGGACATACCCGAGAGAACTTCCAGCCACGGTGGAGCCACCTTACATTGTGGGACTGTTGCCTTATTGGTGTGCCAGGTTGCTATCCAAACGCTCTTGGGGGCATTGGGTTTTGCAGGTACAAGCCAGCTCCCGTGATCTCGTCCAAGTATTAATTTGCAGCAAATCGGTGTTCGGTTTTTCGTGGAAGCCATGTTCATAAGCGAAGGTGGTCACCGAAATGGATTTGGGGTTCCATTAGGACTGTGAGTCTGTTCCGGTCAACTGCGGGCATGCAGGTTGCGATTGCCTCCAGGGCTTCCAGCTTTGCCACTCTTTGGGCGGCGGCACCGGCGCTGGTATGGGAACTTTGCTGATCTCCAAGGCGGGCATGACTTCTCTGGCTTTCGTGGCTTTTTTGCTGCTAGTTTGAAATAGTTTGAAGCTCCGTCGGTACTGTAGCGTGCCCAAACAGAAGTGGAGAGTGGTATTCGTCAAGAGCTCAAGTGCGGAGATTACGATTTACCAATGTCACCTGGAATTGAAGAAACGGGTTCTGTAGGAATAACACATCCAGAAAGTTCCACCGCAGTCTGGAGACACCGTCCACCCCAGACGCAGTTTTTGTCAAACTTGCGGTCCTCAGCCGTAGACTAAACCCAAACCATTCGATGTGCACAGCTGGACGAACATACCTAGAGGGACCCAGCCCAAGCCCTACGTGGCCTTCCACTTTAAAAAGCCCGAAATCCTGCGAGAGCAATCCTCGGCCCCACTGCCTGGAGTGTGCAGCCACGCTCAGATAAGGCTGTTTGGATTTAGTTGCGGGCTTGTGGTTTGGTTTTCCGTCCTTAGGGCTCAGGATTTTCGGATTCTGCATGATTTTTGCCGTTTGGACTGTAACCCCAACTTAACTTCCTACAGATTAGTAAGCTTTGCCCGAGATTAGTAAGATTTGCCCGCTAATTCGTAGGAATAACGCATGAAGCTGTAGGTAAATACGGGTTACAGGTCATGTTCCTTGAGACCGAATCCCCATAAACCCGCATGCAAAACCGCCTTCTATTTCATGTTCCATGTTCATTCCCATGTGATTCTCAATTATTACTCGTAGCATGCCTAAACCTAAACCCTAGATGGTAGTGTCCACGTTCTTCCCTGTCCTTTTTTTGAAGCCCAAAAATCCAAATACCTAAAACCTACAAATGATAGTTTCCACGTTCTTTTCCATTATCCCTAGAGAACTCCTGTATAACCCAAAGGCCCCAAACCTTATATGAGCTAGAGTCAAAACTCCTAGTATCCCCATTTAAAACCCCTATAGTAGTCCGCAATATAATGTATTCTATATAACCCCCCTTGAAGGAGTTTAGACCGTAGCTATCCGTAGCTCATATTACAACCCCCCCTCTAGTTCACAGCCCCCAGACCTGAAGATCCTCTGATTCAACGCAAGGTGCGCGAGGAGCTCCCGGGTGGCAGTTCTGTCTGGGAAACTGACTATTTAGGGTTTACGTAGGGTTTAGGGTTTAAGGGTTTTAGGGCTTTAGGGTTTTAGGTTTTTGGGGGTTTCGGGTTTAGGGTTTTAGGGTTTGGGGTTTTGGGGTTTTAGGGTTTTGGGAAACTGACTGTTGTTCCCAGACCCCTGGGAGGATCTGAAAAATAGATCCCCTATATAGACCCATAATAACCCTTATAATCCTTATATAATATCCCATATGGTTCTAGGGGATCTAATTCTTAGATCCCTTTGGGGGTCTGGGTTGTTATGAACCTGTGAAACGTAAGAGCATTCTAAAATCGCTATATATTACACACACATATCTATATATGTATACGTGTTAGTGGATGGTTTCATGCCCCCAAGAAACCTGCAGATCGCATGATGTATGAACCCTCGAGGTTCTGTAAGGTGATTGTAAACGTCTCGACCAAGTTCGCATGGTTTGTCTTGTAGAGGAAGTGCAAAAATCTTAAAAACACATTGGTGCGGTCTAGGTCCCCATGGGTGTACCCCTTATCTTGAGCCTTTTTGTTGCGCCGCGATGTTGCAAAAATGTTGCAAATACCTGAGCATCAAAACGTCAGAACAAGTGATGCTGCAAGGTACCCTGATCGCATCATGGAGACGTTCTCTGTGATCCCTTCTCCCAAGGCAGGGCCAGGACGCCCCCAAATAGCTGTGATGAGTCAGAGAGTTGGAGGCGTAAGGTGCAAGTTTGTTTGCGCCCACTTGTTACGGAAGAAACCACATGAGATAGGTCTCCGACACCGTGGTTGAGCCGTACAACGCCGTCCTCAGCTTCCACCAGCTTGTGGAGAACTCCGACGAGTCATTCCTGCTGGCGCCTTGTCACCTGTATTTCTCTAGGCGTGTGACTGCTCGAAACATCTGACTCTGCGGCCAGCATGTGCACAAGATCCCACCCCAATCTTTCTTTCATTCTAGCACTCGGCATGCCCAAAGTGTATGGCGGTTCGGTGGTTTAGGGTGCTGTCAAGGCTGCGAGTTGCAGGATGATCCCTCTCGGTTGGCCTTGCACCCCTTCATTCAAGAATTGCAGCCCGAATCTCCTGGAATGAATGAGATGACCGCTTGGGCGCTTGCAAGGTTGGCGGCTTCCAAAACTCCCGAACCAAACACGGACTCAGTTTGAGAGCATAATCCTTGTGAGGCTTCTGTCAGGTTGCGCTTCTTGTCTAGGCCTAGGCCTCCACATGGGAGTTCCCCTAAACAGGGAGCCCAATATGGACCCCAGTATACTATAACCCTTTAAGGCCCAGAAGCCAGTGGGATGCTGAAGAAAGGGACGACTGTAGCTGGGCCCAAGTGGTAGTTTCCATAAATAGGGGGACCCTGATTTTGGGGTCCCCACAAACATAAAAGGGACCCGGAATGCCCAATCAAAAGGTTTAGGGTTTAGGGTTTAGGGAAGAGCTTGAAGAGCCCTAGCCGCGAAAAGGACAACGAAGCGCTCTACGATATCTGCTTCCGAACGCTGCATCTTGGCCGTAGACTTCTGTATGAGCTATGGTCTCAAGTCCTTAGAGGGGGGGTTATATAGGGAGTATTACAGGGATTATGAAGGGATATGCTAGGAGTTTAGACTTTTGCTCATATGGTTTAAGGGGGTTCAACCTTAGGCTTGTGGGGTTCCTTCCGAGCTTACCCATTAGCAGGAAATGTGAGGGTTGTCAGGAGTGTAGGTTGAACTTGCTAGTTCTTAGATGTTACTTGCTCATGCCAAAACAGGTCTTTCATTGTTTTGCAAGACGGAGATCGAGACAGAGAATAGGCAATTCTTTCTTTGAGATGTGAAGTCTTCTTGGCGCCAAAGCTCTGACAAGGTGATGGAGGGGATGGATGGCTGCTTGCAAGGATTCATCATACTAGAGAAGCGACCATCGGGAATCGTAAGTATACATGCAGAGCGGACAACGCACAAATGCCTGCTCGCTTACATATTGCAAGACAAACTACATATTGCAAGACAAACACACCACCACCACCACCACCGCCACCGCCACTGCCACCGCCACCGCCACCGCCACCGCCGCCGCCGCCACTGCCACCACCGCCTCCTACGCCGCTCTGTGATCTCTCTTACACATATAGTCATA
>CAJNIZ010027781.1:50141-75367 GCA_905231905.1 Symbiodinium pilosum
TAGTAGCAGTAGTAGTAGTTGTTGTTGTTGTTGTAGTTGTTGTTGTTGTTGTAAGAATAACAAGGCTCATGGTAGCAATAGCAGCAACAAGAACAACAACAACAACAACAACAGCAACAGCAACAGCAGCAGTAATACCAAGCCGCTGGCTAGTAAGAAAGGCAGGACAGGTGACGATGCAAAAGCTGCACGAAGGAAGCTGACAACGCCGACGTATGGCGACCTGAACCACCTGGTCTCCGCGGCCATGAGTAGCTTGTCGCACCAGATATTCAGTCTGATGTTGGGTTGCCTTCAGGCTACGAAAGGGCTAGCCTACTCGCAATCACACTCATGAAGCAACACCATGAACGTCCAATCCAAGTAGCACAACCTAGCACACGCGCTGAAGCACGAGAAACTTGAGATTTGTGACCTCAGCGCATGGAGGTTTGTTGCTAAGGGTTACGACTTCATGAAAGTGAGCCTCTAAGGCGGAGTGACCTGCTGCTTGCGCTTCCCGGGACAGCTGCTGGTCTCAAGAGTGGTATTTCACACCCTTTGTTTCGCTCATTTGGCTTTCGCCCGACAGGCCACCCTACTCCTCGGTACCAGGATCTATACTCTGAACCCGGAATTGCAGGGCAAGAACCATAATCTGGACCTTTGACAACAGGACATCTCAGAGCTTTTTGTGCCTAGGTTGAACTGCGATCTGCGCAAGATCGCCGTGAACCTTGTGCCTTTCCCGCGCTTCCTGGTAGCATAGTAGTATGACAAACTTTGCAGCTGTCCATGACGTTGTCGGGTTTGCCTGCCCTATGCCTTGCTGCTGCACCTGCCGATTTTGAAGCTTGGACCATTTCCGGAAATCTCGGCTCGCAAGCGCTTCGCCCAACTGTGGCTTTCTGCCGACATTGGGGCCCATCGTAGTATCCCCAAAGCACTTGAACTCTGCGACTGGAGAGCCCCACCAAGGGAAACCATCAGTTTTGACTAGTCCACATGTGAGTTTTCAATAAAAGGGGTCACCCGTCTCTTCCTCCCAACACCATAATCTTTGAATTAGCATGGAGACCTCCCAGAGTGGACAGATAATATTGGGACACCCCAAAACCCTTTAAATACACCTGTCGAATCCCCCTTCCATTTCATTTTCCGTTTTCGTTTCCATTTGATTCCCCACTGTGGAGGTAATGTCCTTACACCCTAGATTATCCCTACAGAACCCCTATAGGATGGCTTAATAGCCACTATAACCCCTAAACACATGCTTAAACCCTTAAACCCTCATACCCTAAAACCCTAAAACCCTAAACCCTTAACCCCCCAAAACCCCTAAACCCTAAAACCCTTCAACCCAAAAACCCCCTAAACCCTAAAACCCCTAAACCCCTAAAACCCTAAACCCCTAAAACCCTAAATCTGGAGGCCTGCACTTCTTCATGACCGGCTTTGCGCCTCTGACCTCCCGCGGCTCGCAGCAGTACCGAGCCCTGACGGCCCCTGGGCTTGGGTTTTAGGGGTTTAGGGTTGTAGAGTTTTAGGGTTGTAGGGTTTTAGGGATTAGGGTTTTGGGGTTTTAGGGTTTAGGGTTTTAGGATTGTAGGGTTTTAGGGTTTGGGGTTTAAGGGTTTTAGGGTTGAAGGGTTTTAAGGTTTAGGGTTTTGGGTTTTGAGTGTAGGGCTTGGGGCGGAATAGGGAAAAGCCCAAGTTACAACCAGGTAGTTACAGCCAGGTAATGTCATATAGTTTCATAGAGTGTTTCGTAGTGTACCTACCTGGGGAGACCACCAGGGCCATGAGAGAGACCTTCCAAACTGGGTGGGTTGGTTCGGGGTCGTTGTTGGGGTTGCGGTGGCACCCGTGGTGGCTGAAGCACCCAATGCTGTAGCAGAGTTTATTGAAAGCTCAGGCTTACACACGAACATGTTCAGAGTACTCTGCGACCGAGGTTCCTGAGCTGACACAACAAATGTTCGACGCCAAGAACATGCCCCTTGGCAAGTCGGCAGCTTTTTGGGATAATGGAGAATAAAATGGAAACTACTATAGTATATTGGGGTTATATTGGGGTTATAATGGGGTACTATTGGGGATAATGGAAAATAAAATGGAAACTACTGGTGGCTGGATCCCATCAATGATCCTGACACTGAAGTCCCACATGGGAGCCCTCTGAGCCATAGTATCCCCCTTAATAACCCCCATAGTAAAGCCACGCAGTTTAGGGTTTGGGGTTTAGGGTTTAGGGTTTAGGGTTTATTAGGTAGATCCCATCCCCTATGTAACTCCTTTTAAGATGTAGCTCCCTATATAATCTACAGCTCATCTGCAGCAGAAGATGTTTGTATCATCCACTGACGCCAAGCATGGCCCCCTGGTGCCCAGAT
This sequence comes from Symbiodinium pilosum, assembly GCA_905231905.1. NCBI lineage: Eukaryota > Dinophyceae > Suessiales > Symbiodiniaceae > Symbiodinium > Symbiodinium pilosum. The sequence goes on from CAJNIZ010027781.1 coordinate 52,514, forward strand.
CCCATGCCCGCAACAGCAAATGCCAGCCCACTTAGTATATTGGGGTTATATTGGGATAATGGAAAAGAAAATGGAACTTACCATAACGGGCTTAGGGTTTAAGGTACATTGGGGATATCTTGGGATAATGGAAAAGAAAATGGAACTTACTATAAAGGGTTTAGGGTATATTGGGGTTCTATTGGGATAATGGAAAAGAAAATGGAGCTTACTATAACGGGTGTAGGGTTTAGGGTATATTGGGGATGCATGGGATACTGGAAAAGAAAATGGAAACTACAATAGTATGTTGGGGTTATATTAGTATAGTTTTGAAGCTCCCGGCTTCCCTGCCTGTCACCTGGGTTTAGTATTAAAGGCTCACCAAAAGCCCTACATACAGGACACCTATGCTGCGCACAGGGTTTAGGGTTTAGGAGTTTAGTTATTTAGGGTTTGAGGGTAAACCCTAAACCCCAAATCCTAAACCCTAAACCTTAAACCGCGTATCGGAGGATGTGTGCCGCGGATCCCCGCCACGGGCGTTACCTCACTGCAGCAGCCCTCTTCCGTGGCCGCATGTCCACCAAGGAGGCGGTCTTCCGCTAAGTACATATGGGGGTTTCCCCAAGTTAGGGGTACCTTGAACGGGTTTAAAGGGGACATATACGGTTAGGGTTTAGGGTTTCCCAACATTGGGAGGTACCTTTATTGGGGGTGGCTACAGTAAGGATTATAGCATTTGGGGTCTATATTGGGTTGCCTATCTAGGGAAACTACCATATAGAGGCCGTTACGTGGAGATATAGCTCAGGGAACTAAATACAGCATTGCCTAAAAGAGATGGACATGATCTTTGCAGCTGCTGTGGTTTATAGGGCTTACCTGGAGACGTAAATGAGGGAGAGATAATCAAGTATTACCCCTAAACCGCAAATCCCCAAGCCTCTAAATCCTAACTCAGGCATGGGCCTGGAAATCCGAAAGCTCCATCAATCCCTGGACACGGCTAGGAGTCCTATAAAACTCTACGCCCAACAGAATGGTGATTTCCAAAATTAGGGGTACCGTGTAGGGTGTAGGGTTATAGAGGGTATAGGCATATATAGGGTTTCGGGATTAAGGTTCAGGGTTTCCCAAAATTAGGGGTACCTGTAGTACCCCAATAGTTGAGAATCAAATGGAAAAGCAAATGGGAAACAAAATGGAAACTGGGATTATGTGCTGGTTTATTGGGATTCTGGGTTTCCCAAGATTATGGGGTACCTTTAGGGGGGGTCCCAATAGAGACAGCATGACAGCATATTGGAGTCTATGCTGAGGTCCCGCCATTTTCGGAAGTACCACGTGTAGCTATAGTTGTTCCATTGCATCTTCTTGGCGCGACATGGCCCCACAGAATGTTGATTTCGCATGTTCTTCAGGTGGACGAGCAGATGTTGAACGTCCAGAACAAGAACTCGTCCTACTTTGTGGCACCTTGCAGTGTTGGAAATTCTTTAGGCATTGCATGTCAACAGTCTATTTTGCAGGTTGAAGTTCGGAAAGGCAATGTGCGACATACCAGTTTGGTATTGACATGCTCAAATATGTGTCAGCTGCATTCTGGCGCTGTGGCAGGTATTGACATTTCGATGGGCCTTGAATTAAGGTATCAGGGCTCCGAGATTGCAGGAACAGGTCGTAGGCAACGGTGAAATTGAATCCATGGCGTCATTGAAGCATGCATGGTCAGTTTCACTTATTCCCCTGCTGACCTGCAAATTGTTCAGGGAACCTGGGCAACGGCGTCACAAAAAAGGCTCTCACGGTTGGAGTTGTGTCTGGGGTCCTCGCAAGCACAGCGGAGGTGTGACAGAGAGATTCCCGTTTTGATGGCCAAGTCGGTGGGGTGGCCCCTCTTACTTCCGTGCCCGGAAGGTGAAGGGTTGGCAGCGCTCATTTTGCCAAGCAAACCGGGTACTCCTCGTGCAGCGCTCTGATGCACTGAGTACCTGGACTCTCCTTGTACCCTTAAATACTTAGGGTATAATAGAAAGTAAATAGAGGGTCTAGGTGATTGGTTCCCCACGTTCTATGCGTGTGGTTGGGGCAGAATTACCCATGGGGTCCCTATTGGGTCTGTGCTCAGGTGTGGCGATGCTTGCCTGCGTACCAATGAAGTCGCAGCACTGGCCATGGATCGGCCCCAAGGATCGATTTCATCAAGCCTGCACACGATGCTGCAAAATGAGGTGCCGTCAGCTGAGGATTACGTGAGCCGTTTTTGGGAGGGTGGTCCCGGAGCATGGGTGGCTAACGTGAGCGAAGAGAGCGTGGCTGCAGTGCATCAGCTTCACGAATTCAAGAGAGTACAAAGATTGTGCTAGGTGGTGCAGTGTCTAGAGGTCTGTACATCAGCATCTCTGGGGTTCAAGCGGCAAGGAGCTCAGTGATGAACTCAGTGGGTTACGCCAACTGCTGGAGTGCATTAAGGGTAATATGTCACTCAACGCCTTTGGTTGCGTTAATCAGTGCAATGATGGGGATGTGTGTTCTGAAGGTTTGTTCGTCGGAGGCGCTGGTTTGCGTTGTGCCCCCGCTGTAATTGCCGGCCGTAAGGTTGTGCAGGTCCTCGGTGACGGTGATTGCCAGTTTTCTGCCATTGCTCAGCAAACTTCTGCTGAGTCACCCAGGGCTCTTAGGGATGCCGTAGTCGCGCACCTTGATGCCAACAATTTTTTATGGACAGTTTTTGCAGGATGTTCAGTGGGCCCCGTACATCCAAAGGACGGCTTGCAGTGGGGAGTGGGGTGACTACCTCACTTTGCGAGCGGCTGCGGAGATATGTGGTGCCGTCATTCATGTAATTAGTTTGCTGCCCGAAGGAAATGCTGCCGACACCAAGTTTGAGCTGCAGAGAACTTGCAATTCTCCTATTTTCTGGCCTGTGAAAGGGGATATCTGGCTGCTTTACAACGGCCGTGATCATTATGACAGGCTTGAAGCCAAGGTGCGCTTGAATGGGCCGCAGCCTGCTGCGCCTATTGCCTTGTCCCATGATGCCTGGAATCAGTTGCGTAAGCCTACTGTTGTCCACCATAAGGACGAGCCTCGCACTCAGCAAGTTTCTGATGTTGAAGATGATTCCCTTAAAGGGTCTCCACCTTCTACCCTTTTGCTCAGATCTGTTAATGTTTCCGGCCTTGATGCTTGCTGTTCGCCCGTGCAAGACGCCCCTGCCGACCTACAGTTTGTCCAGGAGACGTGGGCAGCAGCCTCTCTGCAAAAGGCCTTGGCAATTCGCTTGCAATCTTACGGTTGGAGTTGTGTTTGGGGCCATCCCCAGTCGCAGAGGAGATCTGACAGGTTTATTCCTTTTGATGGCCAAATTGGAGGGGTGGCCACCCTTTATAAGACCTCTCCCCCCACTGTTGCTGCCCCTCTCGCTGGGCATTTGTATTCCTCCGGCCGTGTGTTGCACACACGCACCATGCTAGGCCAGTCCAGGTTTTTGCACGTTTTCACCTTTATCTTTCAGGTCAGGCATCTCGCTCTGCCTACCACCGACACTTGAGTGAACGTACGTTGAAGGATGTCTTTGAAGCCGCAGCTTGTGTTGGTGACGGTCCCTGCCTTGTACTAGGGGATTTCAATCTTCAGGAGTCTAGCCAATTGCATGTAGTGCTCACCACGGGGCGCTGGGTCAACGTTGCTAGCGTTTTTGGGATGCACCAAGAAACCACCTTCCTTGGCCACCAGGGTGCTAGTCGCATTGATTATGTAATCGCAAACAGGACTGCAGTTGCCCTAGTTCACTCTTTTCATATCAATAAAGATCTCGGTTTTCCCGGCCACGCTGCTCTTGAAGTCCGCCTGCGCACTAACTCCGTCATGCCTTGGGTCCGTCAGCTCAAGCCCACAGTGTGCTACCTACCGGTCCCTGCCCTGTCCCCAGATGCTGTCCCTAATGACGTGTCAGTGCGGCCACCCGCTGGGGCCTCATTTCAGGAAGTCAGTGCTTGTGTTGAAGCCTTTTTTCAGCATGCTAAGGCTGAGGTTCCTGGTTTATGCTGTGACGGTTTTAAGCACGCCCGCCCCAACGGTTCCTTGCCCCTGTTTGGCTATGGCCAGCTCGAGGCCTACAGCCGGCACCCTGATTCCTTGGCAGTACGAGACCGCCGCCGTCACAGGTTGCTCCGGCGGCTTGAGGAGTTGTTTAGGGTTCTTAGTCGCGGTTCCGGGGATTTAGGCGCGCAGCACCTTCAGCTTAAGAATGCTGCTTCTAGAGGCCTGCTTGTTGAGGGTCTGGCTTTGGGTTTGGGTACCGCAGCACAAGTCCGTCAAGCGATTGATGTGGTCACACATGCCCTTCGTAGAGATCAGGACAAGGCTCGTAAGGACAGGTTAGCGAGTTGGAGGCGAGCCCTTAAGGCTTCACAGCGGCGCCGTCACCAGTGGCTAAGGGACAAACCTTCTCGTGCCATCCTTTGTGTAGAGCATGATGGCCAGTTGCTTCTTGATGTTCTTGACATACTCCACGCCACTCAAACTAAGTGGCTGGAATTTTTTCAGCGTCACTCTGAGGGTGGGCCGGGTTGGGATGTCTTCTACTGTAGGTATGCTAGGTTCCTTAAGCACTCCCCTATGACGGTTACGCCAATTCAAGCCAAACAACTCCGCCAGCACTTTGCGCGCACAAAGCACAGTGCGGCAGGAATGGATGGATGGTCGCCTGGTGAGTTGGCCATCCTGCCAGACTACATTCTCCAAGGCTTTGCTGATGTCTTCAACACCGTTGAGGCCGCAGGAGTTTGGCCAGATGAGTTGCTTGCGGCCATTACGGCCATGCTTTCCAACGGTGAGGGTGAGACAGATCCCCTAAAGATGCGTCCTATCGCAATTCTGCCGGCTCTATACAGGGCATGGTCATCTATCCGCTTCCGTGAGGCTTTGGCGTGGCAAGAATCGTGGGTTCATCACACGTTGGCTGGCGGCCGTGCCAGGCACAGCACCAAGAACGTGTATCTCAAGCTTGTTGCTCTCATTGAGCAATCACTTTTGGACGGTGTTGACCGCTGTGGTGTGCTGCTGGATTACACGAAGTCCTTTGATAGGGTGCCTCGTGAGATTGCTTTTCGCACGCTTGATGCGCTTGGACTTGATGCAGGCGTTGCGCGCGCCCTGCGTTCCTTCTATGGTGGTTGTAGCCGTTATTTCCCGTTGGCCGTGCCTTCTCTCCGCCTTGTTCAAGTGACACCGGCATTTGGCAGGGTTGTAGCTTGAGCATTCTCCTGGTGAACGGCTTGGTGTCTGTGTGGGCCCATGCGTGCGAAGAACTGCCGTCATTAGACATCGGCGCATATCTTGATGATAAAAGCCTCTCTGCAGCTTGTACCTCTCAGCTTGAGGATGCAATCGTTTGTACGCAAGAGTTCGACGAACTCACAGACCAGCAGCGCAACCTTTCCAAACAAACTGCCTGGTCCACTGCCGCGGGGAGTCTGACAAATTGCAGGGTCATTATGGGAAGGTTTCTTCTCGGCCGGTTAACTTAGGGGTCTCGCAAATCACGTTGACGTGTAGGAAGGGGGCCCAACTCCAAGTGGGCGAATCTCAATGTGGGAACTCGGAGCCCGTTCCTAAGGAAAAAGTTCGGCAAGCCGAAGCTGAAAACCGTTTGGCACGTTCGCGTTACTTGCCGGATTCGCTCCAGGAAAAAGCCAATCTTGCACAGGCTCATATTGATAATATGATCTCGTACGGGGTTGATGCCACCAACTGGGATGACCTCGCCTTGCAAGGATTACGGGAGTCGGTCCCGTCAGTTGCGACGCCTTCAGGTGACCTTCTGAATCTGCAAGTGCTGAGTGGCCGCTGTGCTGGTCATGCTTTTCGCCAAGCCATCCGTGCTAACCTGTGGGCACAGGTAGCGCGTCGCCAGCTATGGTTTCTAGAAGGGTTGGATCCTGCTTTAGGCATTAATCTAGATGCTACGCTGGCCCTGCTTAAGTGCACCTCTTCTGAGGGACTGTCCTGCTACGAACGAGGCGTGCTTCGTAGTATCCTCACAGGAGGGGTAAGGCCGCAAACAAGGCTGCATGCTGCAGGTCTCGTGGACTCACTGTTGTGCCCACTGTGTACACAGTGCCCTGGGACTTTAGGTTCTCCGGAAGCTCCTGATGGGCCTTGGCAGCTGCCTGCTCATGGCTCCTGGCCTGGGCGTCCTTGACTAGCCCTGGCATGCTCGCGTCCAAGGTCACCGAGGTTCCAAGCGAGAACGGAGAAGCAACAGCCAACTTGCTGGCCAAGCCGAACAGTGGGAAGAGGCTGGTGGCGTTCTTGGCTGCCAAAGTGCACACCGCTCATGGAGTGCGCAAGGCTGCCTCTCAGCCCACGGCGCCGCCAGCAGCATCCTATGTCCCCCTGACATTCTCAGACTCGGAAGAGGAAGGGGTGCAGGACAGTGCACTAGTGCGGGACTTTGGGGAACTGATTAATCCATCATATCCATCATCCTAGCCAAGATCTTAGCATACTGAAGGAGGAAACCAGTGCAGAAACATTTGAATGGCAGGTTGGAGATTTCCTGCACACCACTCAAGCGGCGCTGCCTGCAAAAAATCTCTCGCGCGTTTTCTGCAGTCTGAAGCTGTGTTGCATTGCTGGCATGTGCTCCAGTTGATCCATGTCAGAGTGGTTGACCCCTCCCCGAAACAGATGAAATAGGCGGCTACCTATTTCCTACCCACCCCCCACTCTCCCCTGCTTTTGGGGGCTGGGATATCTTGCCTTGCATGGTTGGAGGGAGTCGGTCAGATCCGTTCTCTTCACTGGGCGCCGTATAGCTGCCCTGGAGTTGGTGTGGACTGTAGCTTGGTCCGGGCATAGGGGTTGTTCTGCTTAGGGTTCTTGCGTCCTCCGTTTGCGTGTTGATTGTGTAATCACAAGCCAAAAGCTGACGACCTATGTTAATGTGCTTCAAGTTGCGCGGCCCTAGTTAAGACATGTGTCAATCAGGCCATGGATTCAAGTTCCAGAGTTACGAAGGAATCAGGTTGCAAGCAGGCAGGTCGAACGGAGAAAATGCACATTTTCGCTTTCATTCAAACATTTCCTTAAGTAATTAGTGGCACGCCAGCCAAAATTTTGAAAGCAAGCTCAAGCCCTGCTCGTGCACTTCGCCGCTGCGCCGTTGCTAAGGAGTGGATTCCCAACAACATCAAAGCGTCGGTGTGTGACATCCCACCGAAAGGTGCTTCGGCAGCAAGATGTTCATCTCACTCATGTCAACCTGCCCCAATTCCCAGCACTTGCCCATTTCAATCAGCCCAGCCCGAGCATCGCCTTCATGTGTATTTTGATAAATAAGTGTCCTTAGCTTCCCAAGGCTTAGTTTGGAAGATGTTAAAGCATGCATACAATATAGGGATGTCGGCAAGGACGTCGCGTTCATAATGCGTATTAGTGATAGTTGGCATTGCAGTCAAGTTTTTGGACGACCTGTTCAGACGGTGTAACCGAAGAAGGTAGGGAACCTGTAGATCGATCTTACTCACCTCAACTGCTTTAAGGCCTCAAGATGGCTGTTGCCTTTGCGGGAAATTCAACCGCGATCCAGGAAATGTTCAAGAGGCGCTTACCGCAATGGTGTTCGAGGGTTGCAGCTGGACTTCCCAGGGCCGGACACAGGGGCTTTGAGGTTTTGATGCGCCCGCTGGAAGTTTACACGGGAAACACAGCACACGTGGTCATAATCCAGAGGTTCAAAGGCGGGCATGTGGATTTTTAAGCATTTTGTGGGCAGGCAGTTCCACCATGATTTTTCAGCCGTACAGTAAAAGCTGAAATTCGCAATTTCCCTACCACACATGCTATCATTGAACAGTGGGCAGCATGCTTCGCAGCTTAGCATGGCATTTTTCATGTGTTCACATATGGCAGTTTTTGCACGAGGTATCTGAAGGTGAAATCGGCATGACCCAAGCTGTTCACGTGTTGGGGCCATAAGCTGCAACCTGCCGGGCTGGTGAGATTGCGCAACATTTGTTGATGGCCCGGTGCTTTCAACTTTCAATAACATTTCAATTTCATTAAGTTGAGCAGTTGAACATGAAAGGATGGTATCAGCATGCAAAGTGACATTTGATGCGTTTACTCCGAAAAAACCCTGCTAAGGTTGGTTGAAACTATTTGCGAAATTTCCCTAGCCGCTTCTGTCTCAATAATACGCGAGCCCTGCGCAATTCATTTTTAATTCCTTGCAAACTTACACGGACTCATGTTTTCGTATTTGACATTTGTATATGGCCTTCCTTCAGCTGGCTGCGCGGCAGGGTGGCCGAGTACTTCACAGCCATGTTCCGCCGTAAGGCATTCTTGCATTGGTACACCGGCGAAGGCTGCAGAGGGTTGTGAGGAGCACAAAGGAAGAACGTGTTTGGGAGGATTTGAGCGGTCACGCAGGTTTGCATCAACATTGTGCGTACAATGCATTTTTGTCTGGGCACGCTGAATGTAACGTGTATGTGTGCAGCTCACACTGCAGATTCCTTCTTTCTAAGTAAGAGGTGTTAAGATTTCGTCGTTACCAATCAAGCAGGCACAAGCAGTGTGCTGGAGAGTGCGCATGGCCGCATAGCATGGTTTGAAAACTGACCAAGTGCAACATTATGTTTGATTCGCATGTGCTGGTTACGGTTGGTTGCTCCAGCCCATTTGACATTGAGCTATTGAGCAATTCCGAATCTGCCACATCATAAGTTAGCTATGTCCCTCAGCAAAACAATTTGATTCCCATTGATTTTTCCCATATTCCGTTACTCCCAGGAGCACTGCCGCTCCCCATGGCACCGTAGCTCATCCCTTATCCATCCATAGCCGTGGCCTCCATGACTGCGCAGCGGACCACTTCATGTGAGCCATAAATAATCTAAGCTCTTTCAAAGGGGGCTATATAAGGGATTATACAGGGGAGTATTACAGGGGCTATTATCGGGATACTCGGAGTGTAGATTATAGCTCATGTTGGGACAGTATTTTTTGATAGCATGAGCAGGCATGGACGAGATGGAGTTCACCGAAGCGGAGTCGAACATGAACGACTTGGTGTCCGAGTACCAACAGTACCAGGTGGGGATGTGTTGTTTAAAGATAAAGAATTGCAGAATCGTACCGGTAGCGAAGTGATAGTACATGCGAGGTAGTAGGGTTTAGGGTTTAGGGTTTAAGACCCTAAGGCCCTAAACCCTAAACTCTAAACCCAAACCTTATATGGGGGATAGTAGTGGCGATAGTAAGCGCACCGCTCCTGAAGGATGCCACCGCCGAGGAGGAAGGCCAGCAAACCTGCAAGAGAAGTATTTCAAAGCCATTCCGACAACTATCGAGAACTTTGTTCTTGAGCAGCTCACACTGTTACTTCAACTTTTCAGGTATAAAGTGGTCGAACTTTCTGTGAGCGTTAGCATCAGAGAGGGGTCCAGCGGGTATCTACCAGGTTGTGTATTGCTGGGATTCACGTAACCGGGGCAGGAGAGTGTTGCTCAGGACCCCAATAGCTCCCCACTTGGCACTCGCCTATCTCAGCGGGCACCCTGATAGTACGTAGGGTCCCTCGGGGTCGCACATTCTTACAAACTCCCATGCCCATTTAGCACCGGCAAGTAGTGAGGTTCCTATAGTAGCCTCCTACGTGCATGCTTCACGGTCCGAGTTGGGTTGATTGATGTATGGGCTTACTGCTGCTAAAGCTGGGTGGGGTGAAACCCTCCAAGTACCCCCATAATACAGAAGCTTGCTCAGACTGCCCCCACATCTCCCTGCACCGGAGCCATGGTTCCTCCCATACTTACAAATTCCTGTGTGCAACCCTACACCTTGTACAAGCATTATTGTCTGATTGTCGAAGACGCCTGTAATGCTTTAAGTGTCGTAAGATGTTGCTAAAATGTGCTAAGAGTCACATCCAATTTTGAAGCCATGCATGGTTTGCATAAACTGCAAGTTGCCCAAGCGGGTGATGTCAGCTGATAGGAATTGAGTGGCTGTGAGGGTGCGTTTGTTAGATGTCTCTCCATGGTCATGGAATCCGGCCATTACCCCTATATGCCCCTGTAAACCCTTATAAACCCCTTTAAAGAGGCTCCTAATATGATATACTATTATAGTTTCCATTTTCTTTTCCTTTATCCCTATGTTAAACCCCCTTATGAGGTGCCAGCCTGCCAGACGGTGATAAACAGCTGGCCTCTCCCCTGTTTGAAAGGTTGGAAGTATGGGCCCTTAATATGGGCCCTTAGGCCGTTTAGGGGGATTCTAGGGGCCCTTAAGGGTACATATAGGGTATATACTAGGTATATGAGGATCTCAGGCTAAGGGACCATACTAGGGGCCCATAGTTTCAACCTTAGACTCTTGCAGGTGAATTTGACGAGGAGGAGGGCGAGTATGACGGATGAGCGCCATGCGTCGCAGACCTCATGCTTGCGCCCTGCAAGTGATCAATCTGTCATTGGTCTCAATTACAAACGCATGCAAAGGAGGGCGCAGGGGATGGGGAATTCATGCAAGACCTTCCACTTATCCGGGCTGAATATGCTATTACCTCAAGAAGCCGTTGCCAAATGCTTGACCATCAGATAACCTGGATTTGGAAGACCCAGCTCCCTGCCAGCTTTCAAGAATATCTTGAAGGCCATCCGTGCAGAAAACTCCACCGCGCTTCTGGGTTCAGCTTGGCTATCTCATCGTTTCAAAGTTCAGCTATCTTCCAGAGGCTGCGGCTTCATTATGTGGGCGGTCTCTGTCTCTGAATACATCTTTCATTCCACAATAGCATACGTACTTCATGAGAAACTCCAAGAGGTAGGACGCTTGGCACGCCAAGTGCTTAAGATTTCTGGAGTACTTAAGGCAGAAATTAGAAGCCATGGTGTAAGGAGATGGGTAACAGGTGCAATGCCTGTCAGAATCAGGACTTGTCTAATAATCATTGTGTTGGTAATGTTGGCCGTTACTGCTGTGAATGCCTGTTCCTATGTCTGAAATTGCACCACCACCGCCGCCGCCGTCGCCAGCAGCAGCAGCAGCACCAGCAGCAGCAGCAGCAGCAGCAGCAGCAGAAGCAGCAGCAGCAGCAGCAGCACCACCACCACCACCACCAACACCAGCATCATCACCACCAGGCTTCTTACCATCGCTATTCCGTGTTGCAGGTCACTGTTTGACATTGTGGCACTGTTGTAGTCACTTTCGTGATTTTTAACATTCTTATTGTGCCCATGTCCCGGAACAGTCAGAGTTCTATGCGTTGTTCAGAATTCTGCTTAGTTGTGCCTGTAGTCTGGGCTCCAGAAATCCTTACATTCAAGTGCTGCCTATTTGCCAGACAGTCCAAAGATGCCCGCACCGCTATCTCCTCCTTGGTGCGCTGACGGGTTGCCTGGCCTAGCCCAACAAGCAGAAGTGTGGGGCGGCAAAGAGGCTGCTGCAACATGCACACAGTATACAGTATCTCACATAAATGGAAGAAGTTAGCTGTTCATACCATCCTTTTTCACTTGGTAGTGTTTAGGAGATGTGCGCCTGTTCGCTTTTTTTGAAGATGAGACCTTCAGGCTGTTGCTGTCAGCGATTGCGCAAACCTGCTGGAGAAAAGCTCTGACTTCACAGAATTGCTGGAGCAGATCAAGGCAGTGGCGAACCCCATTGACTCAGATGCTTCTCGTACATGGTCACAACATGTTGCAGTGGTAAAGAAGGCTCGACAAGGTCTGGCAAAATTGGCCCTGGCCTTGGCAGCATCTCAGGATGTTGCCAAGGAGGACAAAATACGCGTAATTGCTGTGAATAGAAACCACTGGAAGGTACAACGATTTCGTTGATTTGTGTGACAGGTGGAGCAAACTGCGCGAGATCTCTTGGAGTTGTGACTAGGCCTCCTGAAGATTAGAATCTGGAGGAAGCACCCGAAGTCGCCTGGCCCTTGTTGAGATCTCGTGCATGGCTCGATACATCCCTGTGCAAGCTCATGTTGTGAATCGTGCCTTTCAGAGAGCATCGTTGGCGATGCAGCGCGTGTTCGATTTTTCCTCAAATCGATGACGCTGGTGAAGCTTGACCGGAGAGGCGGAGTGCGTCCTTGGCGATACCATCTGGAAGAAAGCGGTCAATTATCCCCCTATAATGGAGAATCAAATGGAAAAGATAATGGAAAATAGAATGGAAACTGGTAGGGTAAGCTCTCATTTGCTCTCGACGCGCTCAACTTGGGCAAGGCAGCGGCCGATGTTGCGACAGGACTTAGGGGTTTGCCATAATTAGGGGTACCTTTTTGGGGATCCCCAGAATAAGGACTAAAATATATTAGGGTCTATATTGGGGTCCCCTTATTTTGGAAAACTACCACTTACCCCTCCCAAAAAATTGAAACCCCTGCAGGCTAATTGTACAAGGACAGGGTATCCTCATCGTCAAGCTTTCTGGTTCATGGATTTAATGCTGGACTTGGGTTGTGGAGTGCATTTTTTGGGAGGTCTCGGTTTCTAAATGGAGGAAGCTGCTAAGATGGGTCCAAAAGGTCTAACTCCTATGAAGCCCGCGGATTGGGGATGTAAGCTTGTTGGGTACGGACGACTTGTATAATCTGATCATAGCCATACCTGTCGTTGCTGTTGTTACCTGGTCTTCCTTTTTAGCCATCGGCTGCCGAACTGAACGCCACATATCATTAAATGCCCTTTAACTCGAAGGAGGAACCGCGGAACTTGTACAAAAACTCTGCAGAACGAAGGCTACGTGGCACCAATTCAAAGATCAGAGTTCCACTTAAGATTCTTGCTGCAATTGAAGTGCGTGACTTAGGCTTTTCCAGCTGTGAACGCTCTGGGTCAGCAGAGCATTCCGCTTGAAAAGTGCCCATGGCGCACACAATACCGAAACCATGACAAAGTCCATGTACGAGAGTATCCATGTTGAGAACGTCGATTTACGAGGCCATCCTCGTTTAATGCGCCCATGCCTGAAGCATGATGACTTCTCATCTGCATTGAAAAGTGCCCATCTGGAAACCATAGCCATAGCAGTGTCCCTGTGCGAAAACATTCCTCTCAGCATGCAAGCATGGCAGACCATGATTGATGACGTGCATGTATGAAAGTATCCATACTGAAATGAGCATTCCAGCCAGAAGCATCCATGCTCAAAAGAGCTCGTGCCCAAACCATAGTGCCATTTGGGTGGGAGAGCGTCCATGTACAATTCATGACAACGTCCGTGTACGAGAGCGTCCATGCTGGAAGTCGCCCACGCCTGGATCTTCAGAAGATGCGTGTTCGAAAGCATCCACTTTGAGCTGTGCTTAAACCCAAACCATGGTGGTGTCCATGTAGCTAGAGGAGCATCCATGTTGCAATGCACCCGTTTGCGGACCATGACTCCATGTAGGACCACAAAAACCATCCATTTTGAAATTCACGCAGGCATAATGCCCACACCGCAATCGCATCCGTGTACGAGAGCATCCATGTTGGAATGTTCGTGCAACATTGCAAGCAGATACACTGGATAGTCCATCAATAGAACACTGCCAGAGCCTCCATACAGGGTTCCGGACATGTTTCGGCACAGTTCATACCTTGTAGAGCGGAACCCTCGCCATTGAATCATAGTGGATCATACATTCTCTCACAGTAGCCAAGACACTTTTCCAGATTCCTGGATTACCAGAGCACCGCCTGCTTTGTCCCCCCCGGGTGATAGGGAGCCTGCAATTGAAAGGACGGACGCCCTCCAGCCGATATTCACGAAGGCCTCGCAACCTTGCGGGTAAAAGCAACTGCAGTCCTTCCTGGGAATTTTGCGTGGCTAATGAAAGATGTGGCATTTGCATTGAAGAGGTCTCGCACTCCACTTCACAAGTGCAGCTGTGTCTTATGCACTTTGCGGAGGCCCGCCTCATACACGTCTCGAGAGTGCCATCTACATAACTGAGCTGGGGACTTTCCTAAGTTCAGCGATCTACAGGTCCCTGTATTCTTATTTAGGGTCCTGCTGCCCAGTTCGGGAACAGGACTCTAGGATCTCTTGGATGCTTTCGATGACGTTGATGTGTGATCATTTTCCAAGAGGTCCCTCTCGCATTCCACCAAAGGTCCCAGGAAAGGAGGGCAAAGCTTCGCAGTGTACAGTCCTGAAAGAGCTGGAAAGCCACGAAGAGGCTTTGACCAAAAGAAGCTCAACTCGCCTCAGTTGGGGTCTACCATGTCCACGAGTGGCGTGGCTGTACGGGGCATCTAGCCGCTTGGTTAGGTTATAGTCCGCATGCTGACTTTGCAGGGCTCAGCTCAAAGTGTTAGTGCTCACAGGAGCCACATATCACTTATGGGTACCCAGACACCGCAGAGGATGCCAAGTGTCATATGGGCAATTGCTGCTTCAGCTCCCAAGGCCGCGCTTCATTGTTGGCTCGGGGCCTGCAAGAAGCCAAGCTGCAGAGATATCGGAAGATCTTCAAGAGGGAGAGCCTCGTGATACCAGCACTCTGAGACACGGACGGTGCGCGACTGAAGGAAGCACAAGTGGATGCCATGGGTGATCGCATCGAGATCCTAAAGTTGTTGGAAGCTCTTCATGCCGAGCGGCAGGGATGGCTTGAAATGATGCAAAGCCTTCTTAGCATGCTCCTGCTTGCCCACCTTGTCCACCCAGTCCTGCGTGGGGAAGTCGTGCCCCTAGGCTGATGAAAAGTTTCAGTTGAGAACCCACTAAGCTCGACCAAGGAATATGGGTTTCGAAGTGGGAGTACTCTGCAGGGTTCTACAGAATAGAAAGATCTTGTAAATGATTCCAAGAGGGTCCCTCTTAAGAAAAATGATGCGGTCATCATCCCTAAACCCCTAAACCCTAACCTATAACTTGAGCTGCCGCGGGTTCAAAATTTGGTTAAGCGAGAATAACATGACTTCACCAAGGGGTCGAGGGTCCTGATGGGCAATTGTTTACCGCATGCAAAGCTGCGGGCAAAAGCGTTGCACCTTACGTTTGGGTTTCTGAGATTTCCCACCCTAAGCAGCACTCAGCCGTGATTGCCAACTCATGTGGTAGTTTCCATACCGTGGGAGTCCCAGTATAGACCCCAATATTGTTATACTCTTTTTTTGGGGACCCCTTACATGGCACCCCAAACCCTAGACCAAGGCAGCAAAAGTTTGGGGCTGAGCAGGAATCCCCCATAGGATTCCAGTGCACCCTACACGGATTATAGGGATGATGGAAAAGCAAATGGCAACTACTATATTATATTGGGAGTATATACGGGGTTGAATAGGGCTTTTGGGGGTAATACTGGGATAATGTCACTAACACATATGAGTTGACAATCATAGTGGGATGCTGTTGTGTTGGGTCCCATAGGACGCTTCTTCTGAACCTGCCATTGTTTCGTTGTAGCGGCCATGATGTCAGTATAGGTCCCCAATGTTTAGAGGTGAAGCATGACAGCTGCATACAGCTGCATCCTCGTTACCAATAACGCGCATGCTGTATGGATCTCAGAGATGCTTCCTTGAAGAAACTCCGCACCTGGCTTTCTCGTGGCTTGCGAGCAACACTACAAGGCTCCCGATAGCACGGTTGGATGTGGAAGTCCTTTGCCTAGAGTCTATGATGCAAGTCTTGCATATCATCATTAGTTTCATTTTTAGCCAGCCCCTGCACCCTCCAACCGCTGCAAGCCCCTTGCTACGGCAAAATTCTCAGGGTGGCAGGGAAGAACCTTGCAGGATCTTGCATGAGGTTCAGGTCTTGGGGCTACCCATTGGGGTAATATTAGGGTTATATTGGGGTTATATTGGGACAATGGAAAATAAAATGGAAACTACTGTTTAAGGTTTATGGGATTTGGGGTGCTTTTTCAAACAGACATTTCATCCGACCATCCAGGATCGGATCAGCGTGAGGTCAGTGCCGGCTCACGCCCCAGAGCCTCAGGAACTGAAACTAGGGATAATGAAAAGAACATGGAAACTACTAATATAGTATATTATTGGGGTTATATAGGGATAATTACAAGAAAATGGAAATTGCTATAATGGGTTATATAGAAACCGCCAAAAACTACATGCCTGCAAGGCTTCGAGAAGTGCCTAAACCCAAGCTAGAAACCATGAGCCCAGATGTCTTGTCGCACTGCACTATTGGCTTTGTAACCCTGAACCCTACACTCTGATCTATTGTGAACTCCCAGCTCGATTCGCAGATCTTGCAGGAATCTTGTCCATGTCCGCAGCGCTCCCGAAAATTCTCAAGCAGCCCTCGTACCTTCGAACGCCTTGTGCTACCTGCAGCCATGCGTGAGCTCGTGCACGTCCAGGGCGGTCAGTGTGGCTTGGCATCCAAAGTAGAGTGATGGCATCAGGTTCTCGGAGAACTTGGATGGTTCTAGCCCGTGACCATTGATGCCAGGATGGTTTCGACAGTTTGCTTCGTCATGCATGATGGAGCCGCGTTTGTTCGAATTTCAGCTCCAAGTTACTAGCCAAGTCAATGAAGAAATGAATGCCATACGCCTCAGACCCCACAGCACTGCTGTCCCGAGTGTCAAAGTCAGACTCACTTGCTGAGGCGGCAACCAGATTGGTGCCAAGTTCTGGGAGGCTGGAACAGAGTTGCATTGTGATTTTCTGCAGTATCGTTATTATAGTATATTCTAGTCTAGCACATTATAGTGTACCCCCGCTGGCATGTTGTTCTTCTCAGCAATGGGTCCTCTCAAGTACAGGGCTTCGGGCTTCCTTCTTAGGATCCTGCGATCAGGAAGATGTGCAAGTGCCACTGCCGCCATAAGCCCAGAACTTGAACTCTCTAAAGACGCGCAAAGGTGATCGCCGACGAGCACGGCATCGACCCCACAGGCATAAAGTGAGTTGGGATTAGCAGCCGGCAGTTTTTCCAAGAATCGAAACCCCTTTTTGGGGGTGGTTCCTAGATAAAGGTTTGTAGCAAAATATGGGGACCCCAATATAGACCCAAAAATACTATAATCCTTATTATGGGAACCCCCAAAATGGTACCCCGAATTTTGTGAAACCCCTAAACCCTATAATATCCTTATAATATCCCCATAATATCCCTATATGCCCCTATAGATCCCCTATGACCCCTTTAAAGGAACCCCTATATTGGGGCCGCACGACCTTTACGTCCGTGGCCTTGCCCCACATTGGTCCTCCTGCCCGGGGAGCTTGTCCTAGACGTTGGGTCAACACACTTGCAGGCCGAAGTTAACATTATGTTGTTTAGGGTTTAGGGTTTAGGGAGTTTGTTATGGTATATTAACGTCTGTTTTAGTCCATTATAGTATACTACAGTCTATTATATGACGGTATATGATAGTATACCAGAGTTTATTACAATATATTATAGTATATTGCAGTCTGTTATAGTATATCATAGCATACCAGAGCCCAAGCCTTGCTGAGTTGAACCTGACCCGCACAATGCATAACAGGTAACCTCTATGTTGGGAAAACTACGATATAGGTGGTGGCGCAAACAAAGAAAACCTCAAAATGCTCTCGGCTGTCCTCCTGCCTAAGGGGACTATATTGGAACATTGCCAGATGTCTGCAGGCACCTATCATGGCGATTCTGACCTGCAGCTTGAACGTATCAATGCCCCGCAGCTGCATTGACAGATACGGTTTCGTATTGCTTGATGTTTCGATGTGGCTTTTACTATCGACAACAAGAACTGCCTGCAATGACCATGGGTTCCTAGCTCAGTCGCACGGACGCTAGCACGGACACAAATCCGATTGCTATCCATTCAACCAAATGGGGGTGTCCTAGAATAAGGATTATAGTACATTGGGGTCTATATTGAGGTACCCCTATTTTGGGAAATTACCCAATGGGTTCTTGTCAACCGAGTCTGCACCAACCACCTGCACGTAGCTGGTCTTAGCACTATAGTTTTCATGGTCTTATGGGAGCTCCAGAGAAGATTTTCCCAGAGCGGCCTGCAAAGGAATTCATACCCGAATAGTTAGTATAGTTCTGCAGCTTTAACAGCGGAAACCGACGGTGGCCCAGGTGTACTTCAACGAGGCGACCGGCGGACGTTACGTTCCTCGTGCGATCCTGATGGATCTTGAGCCAGGCCATCTGAATGTGACTTCTTTGACGGACAGATACGTGCAGCCACGTTTCGGTCTTGGAGCTTAGGGTTCAGGACGAAATAGGGGATGTATCATAACAACACGACGTTCATGGATCTCAGGGAACGCCATGCCATTCAATTACGTGCGAAACTTCCTTTTGTTCTTGGATGGCTCCCTGGTGCAGAGAGGATCCACGTGCTACTGCTCATGATGGGTTATAAGCATAGACCGCCTCTCGCTGCCGCTTCAGCGCCAAGTGCTGCGGTTTGCCTTTGGACTACATGCTTAGGGGGCTGTAACTGAGGGCAGCATATTTGTTTGTAGCATCAGTATTCTGAGCGAGAACTTCAGTCCCAGTCCATTAGCGACTCAAAGCCCAAAATGGCAGCGGGGAAACCTACATCCCAAGATTCCTGAGTCATGCTGCAGATCTTGTTGCCTTGCTACACTTGTCCTTCATTTATTTCTTGCAACCATTCCTACGGCACCCCATGGCAGTTCGTCATAGCTCAAACCCCGCGAGCTTTATCATGAACCCGCACCAGGAACCATGGACTCCGTCCGCGCTGGACCATTCGGTCAGCTTTTCCGGCCTGACAACTTTGTCTTTGGACAGACAGGACAGCGTTTTCGCAGCCCCGACACCGCTTTCAGACCCAACTCAAGAAATCCCAGCACCCTAAGTAAAAGCGCTGAATCCTTGTCTAGCTGGCAAGCATTTCTATGTAGTCATTGCAAGGAATTGGTTAGCTTAAGTAAGCTGGTGTAGGGAACATCGGAATCCCAAAAGAAGTCAAGCTTGCATCCTGGAAGTGGTTTGTAGGCATAGTGTTTCTATGGCACCAAAAGGTGAGCATTGGATGAACTTCGCTAGTAGCACAGTGCCTTGTAAAGCTTCCATCTTGAAGCGCTGCTGAAGCCAATGACACGTCTGTGTGAGGAGCAGGCAACAATTGGGCGAAGGGTCTGGCGCTCGGTCTCCTAGCGCTTCGGAAATGGCTTATGCGGAGTCGCTTCTGAAGTAGGCGGCTGCATGGCTTTTTCAAGGAACTGCAATGCACTTGGGTAAGTAGCCCACGAAGTCCAGGACAACAGATGTTTCTTGGCAAATCTGTGCGAACATGACCCTACTTGGCTGTCACGGGAATTTAGTAAGTAGACTTATGACGCTAGAATCCATAGCATGGTCACTCTGAATAATCTTTCTGCATAGTAAACCTCATGATAACCCACTTTCTGCTGAAGTCTCCTTAGGAGTTATAATATCTTTAGTCTTCATTATTGTATGATTCAAAAGAAGAATTCAAATTACTATTTTCATTATAGGTAGAAGGGGACTACAGTCTAAGTCCCCCCTACCCTCCGAGTAGTGCATCCCCCTCGGATGATGACCCCAAAGCTCCGCGAACTGCCTTCGACCTCCTAGTGGGGAGGGGGGGGTCCAAAATTGGGGGTCCCTTAACGGGATGATAATAGGGGATTTACAGGGGCATGTAGGGATGTTGTTGATCGATTATGGGTTTAGGGTACCATTTGGGGGGGGTCCCTATAAAATGAACTATAGTATTTTGGTGTCTGTATGCGGGAATCTGCTATTTGCATAGCTCCCACCCAGGTCACTACACGGAAGCCCAGACCTCAGCCTGCTTCAGCTATCTCAGAGACATGAGACCTTTTGTGAGAGCTTGTCTAGGTACCCCAGTAGTACCCTTTTTCCCCTTTTTATTTTGGCTGATCCTTATTAACACTGAATATAGGAAATAGGGTACCCTCGTTATCAAGGGCTAATAAGGGGTTACTGGGGAAACTAGTTGTTGGGGGGGTTTTCTTATAATTAAGAGGGATGCCCCTTACAGAGAAGATGAGGAGATGAAGCGGTCCTCTCATGAGAATGGATTGTTTTGTTCAACCCCCATTTGAGCCCTATGTCTTGGAAGTTGCCACCGTCTGCAGACTTTGTGACTTGTATGATCTTCTTCACTTGCATGGAGTTTTACTGGATTGGGTCCGCGACTTCATCTAGACGCTTCAGATTCCCAGGGCGCGGAGCTCATTGACTCCGTGCTCGACGTTGTGCGCAAGGAGGCTGAAGGCGGGAAGCAGAGACTAAAGCACCCCCAGCTCCCAAAGAAGCTACACTCGCGGAAACTAACATGGAAACCCCAAAAGGGCCCTATAAAGACTAGTGTCCTTCTAAAAGGGGACTATGTGGGTTTCCATGTTAGTTTGGGGGAGTGTATCAATCTGCGTCCGTCTCCATGCAGGCTGCGACTGCCTCCAGGGCTTCCAGCTTTGCCACTCCCTGGGTGGCGGCACCGGCGCCGGCATGGGAACCCTGCTGATCTCCAAGGCGGGAAATCACGTGCTGCAGGACTCTGAAGGCTCCAGCTTGTGAGTTGTAAGTACGGGCAGAACAAAGGATTTGCTGCACTTGGAAGATGTTTGCAACAGGCATCGCATGGAAGGTGTGATTCATGGACAGTAGCTCATTGCGCAGTGTTTCGAAAGCTTTGTTCAGTCTCAAAGGTACTTGGATATCGTGGCACAGAGTAATGTCACATCACAAGCCACTACCTGGTCGCTCCACCCAGCCCGAGCTAGATTTTGCCGCTCTAAATCCTAAACATCAGTTTCCCTGTTCCATTCCTCCCAAAACCCTAAACCCAAAACCTAAACCCAAAACCCTAAACCCTAAACTCTACATATCTCTGTAAACGGGGCCTTAAGATGCTACATTCCCAGGTGCGCGAAGAGCGCCTCGGTTGCCCTTTGGGATGCTCCTTCTAGTGGGTTTAGTGGCAGGCTTCTCGAGGACCACTCTGACTTCTGAGGGGCTTTTAGGGTTTAGGGTTTTGGGTTTAGGGCTCTGGGAAGAATGGAACAGGGAAACTGATGTTTAGGATTTATGTTTTGGGAAATTCTTGCGGACAGTTCGAATCACATCATCCTGGCGCCCATCCCTCAACTATGGGCTCTCCACTGGTAGCGCATGGCGGATGTTCACTGCAGACTTCTTTTCAGACAAATAATGCAGAAGTTTCCATTTTCTTTTGTAATTTCCCTATATGACTCCAATATATACCCTACAATCCCTATATAACCTGTAAGTGCATGAGATAGACGTTCGGGACACGCTGTAAGATGTGCTAACTGCGTTGAAATCCACGAGCTCGAGGCCGGCTGCCTTGTTGCAAGAAGTAAGTGCAAGCAACAGCATAAGGTACCCTGATCGCATCATGGAGACGTTCTCTGTGATCCCTTCTCCCAAGGCAGGGCCAGGACGCCCCCAAATAGCTGTGATGAGTCAGAGTGTTGGAGGAGTAAAGTGCAAGCTTGTTTGCGCCCACTGGTTACGGAAGAAACCACATGAGATAGGTCTCTGACACCGTCGTCGAGCCGTACAACGCTGTCCTAAGCTTTCACCAGCTTGTGGAGAACTCTGACGAGTCTTTCCTGCTGGAGACTTGTCGGCATGCAGCTCTTAAGTTCAATTCAGGTATGTGGTATGTGCTTCCAAAGGTTGCGCGCAACTGACCGCAGGCTCAGGGGCCGCAGAAAGAATAGTGGATATCGCCAGACACGCAGCTTGAGCTTGCAAACATCCAGCTTCAGCACTCGAGTTAGTGGAAGAACTTGTGCTCTAGAAAACCTGCTGGACCTTTGGTTGAACAACATGCTTTGCCACGTTGTGCGGCTTATGACAATTGTGCATATTGATGGTTGCCTGTGTTGACTCCTTCACTTCCCCTCCGACTGAGCGGAGGACAATGAAGCCTTGTACGACATTTGCTTCCGAACGCTGCGCCCCGGCTGCAGCAAATCCAGAAGATTGTGATGATAAGCATTCAATAGCAGGAAGATGAGACTAGTTCTGATAAGAATGATGACCAGGCGATAGGGCCGGGATGACCGACACCAGTGTTGCAAAAGAGCAATCGAGGTGTGATACTAGCATGGCCTGTTGAATGGTTACAGCACTTGCCATCCCACGCAGAAGTAGTAGGTAATCTCACTACAGAAACCGGACGCCACACATCTGATCGCTGAGGAAGCTAACGACGCCGACCTATGGAGACTTGAACCACCTGGTCTCGGCGGCCATGAGTAACCTTGCACAAACAGCCGTAGAGCCTGTAAGACTTGACTTCAAGCGGCAGTTTCCATAAATGAGGGGAGCCCAATATAGACCACAACATGTTATATGACCCTCATTACGGGACCCCGAGTATGG
Source organism: Symbiodinium pilosum (assembly GCA_905231905.1). Classification (NCBI taxonomy): domain Eukaryota; class Dinophyceae; order Suessiales; family Symbiodiniaceae; genus Symbiodinium; species Symbiodinium pilosum. Next base: position 74,864 of record CAJNIZ010027781.1, read on the forward strand.
TACCCTTGATTTTAGGAAACCCCCAAGTGTTGTAGGAATGCTGTCCAGCCTTGTTTAGAACTGACAGTTTCGATAAAATGGGCGCCTCTCTTTGCCGCTATGAACACCATGATCATCTGTTTTTTCCTGTTGCTGGGCAATCCTTATTTACCTTTTACATTATAACCCCTATTATAGGTCTCTGAGAAGCTCAAAAAAAACCAGCCGCGGGGTTTGTGCTCCAAGGCTCAAAGGTAGAGAACGGACTCGGGCATTGAAGCTTTGGTTTGGTGTGGCATGTCTGCTAGTACAAGCCCCCAGATATTGCCTCATCGACGGCATAGGCAATTTCTAGTGGTACCCTGCACACCGCAAGAGCCAGAAACAACCGTTGCGAAGTGCGACAGCCATGGCAGAAGTCAGGCCCATTGTTGGAGAATTGCTGTGGGCGGCCGGAGAGCCAGGGCGACACCGCCGCTTCTTCACGAAAATTGTCACTTGTGGCACTGCGCGTGTGGCTTTGGG
>CAJNIZ010027792.1:1052-25240 GCA_905231905.1 Symbiodinium pilosum
CAGCGGCCACCCGCCTGGTGGCGGCAGCCACAAGAAGAAAGCCCTGCAAGCAAAGAATCAAGAGGCATGAAATAGGAAACTTCGGCAGGAAGCTCAACCACTGGAAACTTTTCTTGTTTGCTCTGGACCCAGAAGAGCAACTGGAGAAGAGGGCGGGCCATTTCAACGAGTACCTGGCTGCGGCCTCAAGGAGGGGCAAGGAGTGACTGGCAGCCCTGGCAGGTCAACTCCGGCTTTTCGCAAGCCGACGTCGACAGGCACTTGAGGCAAATCGAGGCCTGGGTAACCTTGCCGGCAGGGAGGGCCGCTCCCCCGCGTAGCAGACACTTATAGGGGCAAGCAGAGCTCTCTTGTCACAGGCTGCCACGGCCGCGCAAGGCGGCAGAGAAAGAGGCAGAGGAGGCGGAGAAGCCACCAATGAGACGGGCGAAAGCCCGCGCTGCCAAAGCGGCAGACAAGGCCGCAGCGAAAGCGGCGGCGGCCAAGAAGGCGGAGGAGGACCAAGGACAGATGGGCTTCTAAACCCTAAACCCCTAAACCCTAAACCCTATTCTGCCACTTTGGGCCCAAATCATCCTCGGCTTCAGTACTTCAGCAGTATAGGACCTGGGTCCAAATGGGTTGCTAGATAGTTAGGGTTTAGGGTTTAGGGGTTTAGGGGTTTAGGGCTTAGGGCTTAGGGTACTGTGGCCACTATTTCGGTACTTGGACCCTGGAGGAAAAGCCCGTGCTAAGCTATCAGACAAGCGTCTGCTTGGAGGTCCATGGGTATTCTGAACAGGCAATACTATGGGGTCAGGGCTTGGGGGTTCGGGTTTTGGCAATGAAGAATCAAATTGCAAATCAAACGGACAGCGACATGCAAACTGGAGGTCAAAAGCATCTCTATGAGGGCTATGGATTCCGCAGTTATGGCCCATTTACACTCGAAACTCAAAACCCAATGATGCTCATAATAAGGGATTCAGGGGGTTTACAAGTGGGTCAGAATAAGTCTAGGGGATTCAGGGGGTTTACAAGTGGGTCAGAATAAGTCTTTGAAACAATACAAGCGGGTTCACGATTGAAGACTGACGGGCAACACCACAAACCCTAAACATTAAACCCCGAATTCTTGTTGCTGAAGAGCCTTAGGAGTTGGTGCAGCTGATCACGGTTGCTACATAAGTGCCGCAAATCAAACAGTTGCTTACTGGTTGTTCGTAAGGAATAGCAGAATATAATCCCCATCCCTATATAATCACGATATACTATAACCCCATATTCCCTACAAATCTTAAACCTAAAACTCTAAACCATATATTCCCGAACCCCCTACTTACCCCCAGTAGTTTAGGTGAAAACATGCCACGAGGCTACTCCCATAAATTTGTTGAAGCTGACTAATCTTGAACGGGGCCATAAGGAGTTTTGGAAAGTGGGGGGGGGCTTAGGGTTAAGGGTGAGTATGGAAAAGAACATGGATTTTCTTACAACATGTTACAATCCAAAGGTTCTTAGTAGTCTTGCGCGTTTATAAATTAGATCTTTAAGATTATTATCCGCGGGAACTATCGTGATTGGTTAGTGAGAAAGCCTTGCGGCAGTACCGAGAGAGTGCTCTGTCCTCATGGCCTTGAATGTACCCAGACCCTCCTGTTGGTTCCTTTTTGGGTAGTATATTATAGCCCCTTACCGCACAACACTTACAGACCCAAACAGGAACTACATAGGAGCCCTCGGGTAGCTTTAAGATCAGTATCGTTGTTTCCTTATTCGTGTGGGGGGGCATGACCGCCCGCTCCACTTTCGCCTGTAACTAACTGGGAGAACTGTACATCGCAAGGTATGCCTTACACCTAAACCCTAAACCCTACATGACCCATTTTTGTGTTTTCCATTTTCTTTTTCATTACCCCCATATAACCCCAATTTACCCCAATATTACCCCAATGGGTGCCTAGACCCCTTTCACCCGAGAAATTTCGGCCTGTCACCCAGTACCCTAAACCCTAAACCCCAAGCCCTAAACCCTAAACCATCCAGTACCAACCCAAGACCCATAGACCCGACGACCAAAAGCCGGAGATCTACGATCCCCTCGTGGGTGGGGTTTAGGATTTAGGGGTTTGGGGTTTAGGGTTACCCGACCTTTCAGGATGAGAGTCTGGTGGACCTTGAAACACAATCCTTGGAGGTGTAGGCCTGCAAATTCTACCCACCTCAGGTTCTAAAGTCTATGACTAGCGCACAGAGACTCATACACAAGCCATGGCGTCAAATGCTAAAGCCATAACCCGACTTTGATGACCGGGAATGTACAGGGATTATGTCGGGACTGTACAAGGATTATGTAGGGACTGTGTAGGCATTCCACGGGGATACGGGTCTAAATCAACAGTTTTTGTTTTTGGAATCTCATATTTTACTTACTAGGCAGGGAATAGGATAGAAGGTGTGTAGTCTTCCTGAGCATTCTCTGCCTTCTAAGCTATATTTCGCAATACATGCCCGCATAAATTCCATGAACTGCTTAAAACGGACCCTAAACCCTCCGCCCTAGCCCTACACTAGCCCTGACAAAGGGGCTCCACCCTACACTCCAACCCTAAACCCGCAATCCTAAACCCTAAACCTCAACGCAAACTTAGTACAATTCCCCTTCAGGCCCAGATGCTCCTGCTCCCGCGCCCGGGTTGGCTGTGCGCCAGGCTTTTGGGTTCTGCCCATTCGGGGCTCAGGGTGTATAGGGTTTGGATGAGATGGCCAAGGACTCAACGACCACCTACACTCCACACCCTAAACCCCTAAACCCAAACCCTAAACCCCTAAATCCCTAAACGGTCTAAATTCGTTTGCTTTTAATGTGGTGGCTTGCTTAGGGCCCTAGACGCCCCCAAACGAAAAGTGATGTTTTGTTATCTACGGGGGGGGTATCCCCACAAACAAAATTGCAAACAGACGTGGGTCGAGTTTAACTTGAACCCAATACGCGGACAGAAGAGTAGAAGGAGTGTTGCGGAGCCCAGAATCTGTTGTAATAATAAGCTTAATACTAGGAGGGTTTCCGGAGCTCAAAACCTGTTTCATATCAAATTCAATAGGAGGAGGGTAGGAGGAGCGCTGCGGAGCTCAGTAAATTTTAAGCTAGTTCGATTAAAAACGAAAGCTTGTTCATTCCATAGAAGGCCCGAAAATTTCGGATAATTGAGGCCACCCCCCAAAAGATTGGCACCATATTGAGGCCCTGGACAGCTAATGGGCTACCCCTTTGCAAAAAAGATTGCCTCACCTCGCATCCTCGAATGCTCGGCTTGACAAGAAATCAAAAGCTTTGGACCTAGCCTGAAACCTTAAATCCTGAGGCTTAAGGCAGACATTCTGCTCTAACATTCTGGTCACTCGAGGCTGAGAGATCAGGTGACACCGAATACCCATGGTTTAGAAAGCAAATATTTGGAAGAAATACCTTCTAGGCCCCGCAGTTTTGCAAGGTTAAGTCCCCCCGAACGAGTCAGGGGTCCTCAATTATGCTGGCAAAGCTTCGCACAATCAAGGCCCCCGCACAAATCGGGGCTCGACATTATCCCGACAGCATTAAAGCCGCTAGTGCATCTTTCTGTCATAAGAAGTACAAGGGCTGTTTCCCAGCGTCCTTGCACAATATTGTTCTTGGCGCTGTCCGACGCGTTGTGACTAAATATATGCTGAATCCGCATGTCATGCTAACTACTCTCCTTGGGACTTAGCTTGGACCTTAGACCCTTAACCCTTTGGGATTGCCTTATACTCCCATTATAGGTACCTAAGGGTCAACCTTTAGTAGGGGTCCCTAGCACCCTAATCTGAAGGTCATCAACGATGCTCCAACCCTTCTCTAACTCCTAGGTTGTGCACCTCAAGCCCGAAAAGCCCTGATTTCTAAACCTAGCCATAAGCCCTTAGACCCAACTATCCAATGTAGAGGCCTACATAAATATCAATAGGGTTTAGGGTTTAGGTACTTCTACAGACCTCCAGATGATGTTCAAAGTATTTAGGCTCCTAGGGTAAACGATACAACTAAGCCCCATGCTCCTTGCTAACGCCAACTTCTCAGCTTCAACGCAGAGTTCCTGAGCCCAGCCCCCAACATCATAGGGTTGAGGGTTTAGGAATTTCCCAACCCCATAAACTCCAAACAGTAAGCCCAAAAATTCCAGAACTCCAAACACTAAGCAACAAAAACAAACACAAGAAGGCCTCAAAGCCTAGAATCCTAAACCTACTGAAGCCCAAAGCCTCACAAACACCCTAGAATCCTAAACCCTGCCTACAACTCCCAAACCCCTCAACCCTAAACCCTAAAACCTAAACCCTAAACCCTAAACACTACACCCTAAACCCTTAGGGAGGGTTGAGGAATCTCATGACTAAAGCAGGCCTCAGCTACCCGACGAAGAACGCCGCAGCCGTACGAGTCGGTAGCAAGGTCTCCTCAAAAGATCTGGAGTTTCTAGGTTTAGGGTTTAGGGTTATATTGGGGTTATATAGGGTTAATGGAAAAGAAAATGGAAGCTACTATGTAATTTAGGGTTGGGTTTAGGGTTTGCGGTTTAGGTTGGGTACTGCCCCCCCCCCAGTAACAGTTTATATTAGGGGTCCTATTAAAGGTTATATATATAACCTATTAGAGTTACTGTCCAACTGTTACTGAGGGGGGCAGTACCCAAGGTTTAGGTTTTAGGGCTTGGGGTTTAGGGTTTAGGTTTTAGGGTTTAGGGTTTACGTACTGGGCTATGTAGCCATAGGGCATTTAGAACCTAGAACCCTTTTTTTAGGTAACTGGAGGCTTAGGAACTATATACGGATAAGTGGGGCCAGATAGGGGTTTCCGGAACATGGTATATAGGGGTCTACTCTGGGAGGGCCCCCTATTTCAGGTAAGCACTTCTACGAACCTTTACCGGTATACACGGGTATCACCAATTATGGGTGGGTGGGTTTGCGGTGGTCCTTCGAAGCAGGGTGATAGTATTCCGGGGTATACAAGGGGACCTCCATTTATGAAAAGCCCAGGTGCAGTTTGGAGGGTTTAGGAGTCCAGGGCATGAGGCTTCTTTGCTAAGAGTCGAAAGGTTTGGGATTAAGGGCTTAAGGATCCTAAATCCCAAGCCCCTCTTGTGCTGGGCTTTTTGTTTGCCACCCCTTTCTTCGTCTCATGTAAGGGTGCCGCTTGAAACCCTAGCTGAAAAATTGTCCTTGCATAGTACTGTAATGGAAGTGTTTCAGAAAGGGGTGAGTAAGGAGCGTAAAGCTAGCAGCTGGCAATGGTAGAATGAACAGGAAAACTCATCATACTATTAGTTGTAAGGAAATCCCTGAACCTAAGCCCTACCGAACCTGGAATCCTACGCCCCAACTCCCTGCACCCTCCATCTACATTCTAGTCGGGCCTAAGTACTCTAAACCCTAACCCCCAATTAAGGATGCTCAGAGGGTCTTGGTCCTAAAGTTGCTTTTGTTCTCCCAAACCTTCACTTTAACTCAACCTAAAATTCTAAAACCCTAAATCCCTGAACCCTAGATCCCTAAACCCGAAACCCTAAGCCATACACCTGAAATTGCAGGTGCTCCTCCTCGCCCTCGCTGGCAAGGCCAGCCACCGCGGGGCGCCTTGCCTTGCCGCGCTCGGCGGGGGCGGCTATCGTCGATGGCTGAGGGTCTCACTGTTTAGGGTTTATAGGGCTTCAGGTCTGAGGTTTAAGGTTTTGGGGTTATGTCGGGGATAATGGAAAAAATGGAAACTACTCTAATTGTGTTATTTAGGGTTTAGGGTTTAGGGTTCAGGCCCCTAAGCGCTAAACCCGAAGAAGATATTTGGGGATTTAGGGCTCCGGGCGTTGGAGTTGGGTTTTAGGGTTCAGTGATTTTGTGTTCAGGTGTTTTTCGTTCCGGGATTCAGGGTTTAGGGATTTCGGGTTAGAATTAAGGGTTTATACCTTAAACCCTATAAACCCTAAACCCTGTTCAGGGTTTAGGGCTTGGGATGTAGGACTTTGCAAAGTTGAAGGAAGGGCCTGCTAGAGGCCCTGTAGAGCTGGGAGCTCTAAAGCTCCAAACCTTTATGCCCTGGGTTTAAGGTTTAGGGTTTTAAGCTTTAAGTCCTATGTCCTAAATCCCAAACTCTATACCCCAAATCTGAAACCTTAAGTGGTAAACCCTATAACCCAAACCCTAAACCCTATAGCACAAATCCTAGAACCCAAAGCCTAAACCCTAGATCCCAAACCCTGGAACCCAAATCCTAAACTTTAAATCCTAAACCCGTGTCAAAGCCATCCTCGTGCTCAGGTCGCCGGGAGAACTCCTTGAGCTGGCCTAGCTTTAAGGAGGTTTCGGCTTAAGGGTTTATGGTTCAGCGTTTAGGGCTCAAGTAGGGGGCCCCAGGAGAGGCTTTAAGGACTATAGAAGGGTATGGAGGGATGTAGGGGGTTTAGAGAGTAGGCAGAGTCGCGGTAGGTTGTGGGGCTCACGCCCTTGAGCTTTGGGTTTAGGTTTTGGGTTTGATAGCGTGGAACTTTGGGGCTTAATCTTTGGGAGTCCAGAGACAAGTATGTGCCAGAAGCTTGGTGCCACAAAGTAGCGACAGCAGTCAGTACATCAAAACTGTTCAAAGTCTCAAAACGTCGGAGTTTTACATCAGGATCGACCCTACACTAACATTCCCTTGAAAGATCATGGTTGTTAGGTTCAGAGCTATGATAGGATGTACTAGGGACTGTTTGGCGCTAAAGGAAGTATAGAGGTCATGAGCGGTCCGGTTAATCCTGAATGTGTAGAGGGTTCCCAGCGTAGACAAGGAAAGGCGGCCCGTGAGCTGTCTTTGCTCATGACTTAAGGTTTAGGGTTATTAGGGTTTAGGGTTTAGGGTTGTTAGGGTATTGAGACGTTGGTTATAGAAAGTGGTGGCACTTGGAGGTGGCTGCAGTAGCAAAACCCTAAAGGTCCAAGTACTTAAATCAAATGTAACGTGGAGCCAAAGGGGGCCTAACTTTTCGCGTCTTGTATACATACAGGCGTGTGTACAAATAAGTGCTCAAGCTGCTTGCCATTTTGTTTGGTGGTATCTACATCGTTTGGGTACTTGGACCTGCAGGTAATACCAGCACCAGCCAAGGGAGGTGGGTCCAGTACCACACATGGCACCAGAAACGGATGTTTCTCAACATCAGGTCCACCTGTATACCTTGAAGATAATAGCGTCCCCTCAACTATCCCCGAACCCGAAGGGTTCAAGGACCCACATAAAGGGGCTTCAGGGTTCAAACCCCTTTAATATGATAGTATTTGGGTTTTTAAATTCTATTTTTTGAGTCCTTGGACCCTTAGGGAAATTCCCCTAAACCCTAAACCCTTAAACCAAAACCCTCCCAAAATTCAATGCTTGCGTCAACGTCGCATCACGACTCTCGAGGAGTCCTGCTGCGCGAATCCGCCGCTTGTGTTCAGCCCACAGGTTAGGGATTTCAAGCTTAAACCCTAGGGTTTAGGGTATAGGGTTTCAGGTTTAACCCTAAACCTAAACCCTAAACCCAACCCCTAAACCCTAAACGGTTTAGGGTTTAGCGGGTCCAAGTACTTAAGAACTGGGCATTTGGGTTTTTAGTAGGTTTCGGGAGATTATGTGATGATTTGGTGCCTGAACGCCTAGGGGTTTAGGGTTTCAAGCGCTAGACTACACCTCCCTGACTCCTCCTCAAACTACGATGGCTTACTGTGGCCTGGGCTATTGTAGAGTTCATCGTTATGGTTTCGGGCTCAGTCAGTTTGGTCTCAGTGGTAACCTGAAATCCTAAACTCTAACTAACCCCGAAGTTCTTGGCCAAGAATAGCCAAAACCTGAACACAACTGGTTTCCATAGTCATCCGACCTGCCGCAAAGTGGCCTTGGCAAACAGCTGCGCGTTGCGCTCTACAGTGTCCGTAGGGATGCAAGTAGACAGATAATACCTACATTGGACCATCAAATTTAGGCTTTAGGGTTTAGGGTATGCATATTACCTGCATTGGGCTATTTGGATCCCTAGGGTGTTACAGGATTCCCAAATGATATGCCATGTGAGCATTCATCAACATAAGGGTTTTGCACACCCGCCTTGGGGAAAGATGTTTACGGTCTACAGTTCTACCTTTCGGAAGGCTCGTGAATGGACCTTCATATGCAAGTATCATAGCAGCTACGCAAGCCCTGAGCCCTAAACCCCATATAACCCCATTCTAGTGGTTTCCACCATCTTTTCCATTATGTAAAGCCTGTGGTAGCAGCACACTGTCAGCCAAGGGGGGGTGCCACAAGTTGGCAATTACCGCTTCTGCTTCTCGGGTGGGGTGCGCATGGTCAGGACTCAAGTACGTTTTGATGATGTAAAACCCTAAGGGTCCAAAGACCCAAATAATAGGGTTTTAGGTCCCAAATAACATTCAGATTCTAGTATTTGGGCCCTAGAACCCTATTATTTCGGTCCTTCGACCCTTAGGGAAAGACAGAGGCCCTGCTTGAGTCATAGCCAAACAATGGTATCGGTATCATGTTTTGGATGGTTGGGCAGAGGTTTCGGAATGTGAGGGGAATAGCCCTGAACCCGAAGCCCAAGAAGTAGGCATTATTGCTGTGCAGAGTGGCTCAAAGACAGCTGAAACGCGGATCTACGTTTTTGCCTCTGTGGTTACAGCCCAGCGTGTCGTTAGACGAAATTTCTTTCTGTGTGGCTGAGGTGGGGAGCTTTAGCCCAATCCAAGCAAGCAATCACCACAGCATCTGTTCTGCAGTAAAACGGCTGGGGTCCACTTTTTGGCTTCTTATCATCCTAGCAGATCCATCCTTGGGAAGTCATAAAAATACCACCAGACATTGCTTTGTGACTTGTCCGGCCATACACTGCGCGATTCAGCTACTCGGCAGCACATCAAGCTGACGCCTTGTCTCATATAGGTGGTGGAAATTTAGGGGTGCAGGGTTTGCAAAGCAGCTTCTGTTTTTGGACATAGGGTTTAGGAGTTAGGGTTGAGGGTTATTAGGAGTGGAAATCAGTTTGCCACACAATCGCTTGCTAGCAGGGTCAGCAGCAGTGGCGGCGGCCAAAGCGGCGTTCATAGCGCCGCCAACCGTGGTAATGGTGATGGGCCCTCATCATCGCTCTGGAGACAGATTTTGCAGCTGTAGGAAAATTTGAGCCAGGTGAGCAAAACCTGCAAACAAGAAGAGCAGCATTGTATCTTGGTCGTAATGTCGTTCGCACAAGGTAACATTGGTAGCGGAAAGCAAAACATGATACATGATGAATCCAGTGCAGTGGTAACAAACTATCATCACGGTGGGATCAGCTGAAGACTGCGAAAGAAGACGAGTTCGCACCACTATTACAACTACCCCTGCTACCTCTACTACTACTCCTCCTGCCGCTGCTGCAACATCTCCGCTATAGCTGGAGCTACTGCCACTGCTCCTGCTGCTTCCATTATTACCCTCGCTGCTACACACCAAAATGGTAGTTTCCCAAAATAAGGGGACCCCAATATAGACCCAAATATACTATAGTCCTTATTCTTGGGACCCCCAAAAAGGTACCTATAATCTTGGGAAACCCCCAAAATGATCCTGGCTGTCATTCAAATTGTCGCTGCTGGCCCTTGGTTAGCTAGGAATACCCTTTTAGTAGTCCCTATATGGGGATTTCCCAAAATTAGGGGTACCTTTTTAGGGGTCCCAATAATAAGGATTATAGTATTTTGGGGTCTATATTGGGGTCTCCCTATTTTGGGAAACTACCATATAACCCATGATATTAGTTTCCATGTTCTTTTCCATTCCTTCATTCCCAACTAAGCAAAGGCCAGGTTGATGAAGTTTGTGGCGCAACATGCTACTGACCTTAGGAAGCTGGCCAGTCATGGGAGACAGAAGTACGGACATCGTTCAGCCGCTTGGTGCACTTGATTGTGACATGAGCTATAGTCTAAAGCCCTTTAAAGGAGTTATAGGCGATTAAATGAGGGGGACTGTTATAGGGCTTGTTAAGGGGATAAGATTGTAGCTCACATGGACGTTCATTTCCTCATTGGGGTTCCGATTGTCATGGGTTGCTCCTCATGAGATGTTGCGCGATACGGATCATTATTCTTGCCGCAGCAACGTTGCAGACGGTCGGCATGCGTTATTTACCATGTGGCCTTTGAGGAGTTCTTGCTTGATGTTACACTCTTGTATATTCCGGGCTCAAGGCGCAGTAGTAAGCTTGCAATTCTTGCCGGGACCATGTCCACCACAAACACCAGCAGCTTTCAAAGTTCAATGCCACGAAATCCTACCCAAACGGAGCAAGGACCGCCTCATGAATCTCTTAGATCTGCCTAACACGCTACAACCCTTCCTGGGAGTTTGGGTTTTGGGTTTGGGGGTTGCCGTATGCAGGAGTTGGCTGATGATCAGGACTACACTTATACCTAATCTGGGCTCGGAACGGCCTATAATGAGGGTTAGGGGGACTTAGTAAGTAGGTTATTAACCCCTGTAGCCCATATAGTAACCCTGCTTGTCCCCCTTCTTAACCTACTTATTAAGTCCCCCCGAGCCTCCAAGTATAAAGAGGGTTATAGTATTTTGGGGGATCTAAGAGGGCCCGTATTTTCCACTTGGAGCTTGTGCAGCGCTGCCTAGTGCTGCATCTTGCATTTCGCTGCTAAGCTTTCTAATTGGCCTGTTTAGGGTTCAGGGGTAAGACGTTTGGGGAATCTGGCAGGGCCTGCGCAGTTCCCTACACCTTAAACCCCAAACCCTAATCCCTGTAGAGTTCCTAGAAGGACATCTAGTACACCCTTCCCCATGGCTCCAGGCTCCAGGTACCTAAGTAGACGCAGCCCAGTAGCCCACTTTTCAAGGAGTTGGGAGTGCTAGGCCCTCCTACTCCTTGGGATTTAGGGTTTAGGGGTTTAGGGTTTAGGGTTTACTCCTTGGGCCCCTTACGGGCCCCCCGAAACAGTATTCTGTGGCGGTCTCTGTCAGTCCGGTTCTGTCACTCACGGCCCGGAGCTCTTGAGCTTAAAGCCCAAGTCTAAAGCCTCAACCCTAAACCCTTAAACCTTTAACACCAAACCCTAAACCCTAGATCCTATCCCTAAACCCTAAATCAGCCTAAATCCTAAATCTCAATTCCTTGGTTTAGGGTCTAAGGACCTGAGGAACCTACATCCCCAGCCTCGATTCAGGTCTGCTCTCTGGGCGCCCCTAAACAAAAGGGTTGAAGGACCCAAATAATAGGGTTTAGGGTTCAGGGGTGACCCACAGAATAGGATTTTGGGGCCCAAATACTTTTCTATGAATGGATTTTGGGCCCTAAGCTACTTAGGTTCTGGTTGAGTTTAGGGTTTAGGGAGTTTAGGGCCAAGTCTAGGGTTTAGTTTAGTGCTCAGGGCTAGGGTTTTTAGATCTTATTGTAAGACATCGCAAAAGATATCCATAATTTGCAGAATCTTTTCGTGTTGAATGGTCCAATGGTGCGGTTACGTCAAAAATTCCTAAGTGCATAGTCCTGCAGAAAGGGCCAATGATTTTCTGATCGCCCCTACATGTCCCCCTTTCAGACAAGACCTCCGTAGTCGAAGTAGGTACAGTAGAAGCCTGAATGAGTGCCCACGTTAAGTCCTTACATGAGCGATAGTCAAAACTCCTTAAATGGGGTTACATAGGGGATTGCATTGGGGAGTACCATAGAGGCTATGAAGGGGGATACTCGGAGTCTCGACCATGGCTCATATAGCTCTTCAGATAGTTTCCTAGTGTAATATACCACCCAAGCCTTATTGTGAGCATTCAGGCGCCTATATTACCCAAATCCCTGAGACCTGGAGCACAAGACCGCTTTTGCGACCAGCCGAGCCCAAACCCTAAACCCAAAACCTGAATCCCTAATTTCCAAACCCTAAAAGACAACAAACCCTAAACAGACAGGTTTTGTGGCCAGCTGTACTATGCTCAAGAGGGCGAATCTCCTCTGGTCATCGATGTCATGCGGCTTCTAGGCGTATTTCCCAGGGTCGAGGGTTTAGGGCCTAGGGCCCAGGGTTTCGAGAGTTAGGGTTTAGGATTTTAGGGTATAGGGATATTACCCCCAATTATTGGAGAATCAAAGGAAAACACAATGGAGAATGACATGAGCGTAAACTGGCATTATATTGTAGAGTGGATTTTAGGGATTAGGTGATCCCAACGTTAGGGGTCCCCTGAAGGGGTTAACAGGGGATGTAGAGGCTTGCATGGGGATATCCAGGGCTTGGGGTGTGTATCAGCCGTCCGGTTCCCTTACTTGTACTCAAGGGGTGTAGGGGTTTAGGGTGAGCGCAAAACTAAGCCAGGCTAGGGCTTAGGGTTTCCCGAAACCCTAAGAAGAAACACTAAACCGAGAGGCGGGGCGGTGAGGATCTTTTACAATAATCCTCAAGTAATCTGATGTAATCGACCCCATCTATACCCCCCACTCCACCTCAAGCACCCGTAAGTGTAGTGCTTGAGGTTGCGGACTTAGGACCGCTGAGATTGATGCTTCAATAAGTTGTGTAGAGGTATATGTTGGGATTTCTTTCCGATAGGTTCCCGGTTTTGCTCAGACACAGTGCCCGCAAAGCCCAGCACCCTAGATCCTAAACCCTAACCCAACACCAACGCCTGCCGGTATGAGCTATTCGCCGTCAACACAGGATGGCTGGGTTTAGGGTTTAGGGATTCTTCTCAAAGTTAGAGACACGCGTGTCGGTCTGTTCTTGAGGTTAGTGCGGTATTGCAAGTTTGGTGTATAACACCTATCAGAACACCATGTCCATCAAGATGAGCAAATATTGATTGCAGGCACATAGAACGTCCGTTTGAACCACTAAGATTCACCGGAATACTGCAGTGTAGGCAGCAATGTACGTAGACCCCTGAACCCTAAACCCTAAACCCTAACCCCAGGATTAATCATGGGTCTACATTAGATTGTATGATAGTTTGCATTGTGTCGCACAGGGCTGTCAACTTTGTGGTCGACATGGGGATGTCAAAAGGGGGAGATGCCATAGGGGATCCACATTAGGGTTTAGGCTTTAGAGTTTAGGGTTTAGGATTTAGGGTTTAGGATTTAGGGTTTAGGATTTAGGGTTTAGGGTTTAGGGTTTAGGACTCTGGTTGACCTGCTCAGCTTAGGAACGCAGAGAGTCTATAACGTTGGAGGTCTTTCGCGCCCGGGTCTTCTACTCCCCTTCAAGTCATATTCCTATGTCTAGCAATGTTGGAGATACCATTCTTCATGATACCCTGAACCCTAACACTTGAACCCTAGACCCTAAACCCTGAACCCTAAACCCTGAACCCTACACCCTTAACCTCCAAGGCTTGGCTCCTTCAAGGGGCGCGTGATCGCACCTTGGCAGGGAGAATCTGCCTCACTGTCACAGTCTCTCACAGCTCTTCTTCATCTGTTCTTGCAATCCCGTGGCTTAGTAAGCTTGCCCAATAGGTCTTGTGTCTTCATCTTCATGGGCATGACCTTATGTCCTGCCCACCTGCTGAGCTTAAGGCCGATTTGAATACAGGGATCTCGGCTATCTTTCAATGGTGCTCCTTTTTCTAGAAGAGACTACCAAGCGATACCAAGCTCCCTGCCTCTCACTCACAATTTGTATCCGTAAATCCTAAACCCGAATAAAATCCTACACCCCGAACCCTAAACCCTCAAGCCCTAAACCTTTTCCAGATTGTGCTTCATTTCGAAGTCAGCCTTTGGCTCATTAGATACCAGCGGTCTGCCTCGCCTCACCTTGCCTAGCTTCAGAAACGTCAGCTGCCTTCCGATCTCCCTTCGAGTAGTAGAGTATGGTAATAGAAAATGGGAATAGTAATGCCAATAGTAATAGTAATAGTGTTCATTTGATGATGTACTACCTTCACCCGTTTTGGGAACAGCAGGTTTGCTCTGATCCTTGCCAGGGCCTCCTAGTATGATCTTGCATGTTTTGTGCGTCCTATGATGGGTGCCCAATCCGTTTGCAGGGCTTTGGAGTGTGTATAACACTTTAGTCCCTGTTTGGGTCTCCAGTATAGTAGGTTCCTTTATGCGTAGGGCGCCCTAAAAGGGGACCCTATAACTTTCATTACCCCCAGATAACCGATATACTAAACCGCAAAATTGTTAGTAGGGAAGGGAAGAATGATCTTCTAGAGCTGTCCTTGTACAATCCCCAACAATATAGTAGTTCCCATGGTCGTTTCAGTTTCTGTTGTTGATTCGCTGCTAACAACCAGTATGTAAACCCTATAAACACTCAACCTTATATGTCGCCATAAGCTCTTAGTTTCCATGTGGGGATTGATCCAAATTCCCTATAATACGGGGTCCTATATTTGGGTTCCCATTATAGTACGGGGCCCTATATAAATTTCCCCCATTTTGGGAACAGTAATTTAGGGAAACTACCATTTACACTCATGAATCATCGTTTACCTTGCGTACATGTATGTCTCCGGCGAGTAGCTTCAAGACTTGAATGCGGAGCTGTGTGTTGAAAACCTATATATAATCCGCACCAAAATCCACCCCATTACAAAATGTGTCAGCAACTATTGGGGATGCCCAAATGTTTTTGGCTTTCCTTGGGAAAAGATAGTTCGTCTTGTAAAGGCTAACTTCTTCCCACCAGGAAAATGTAGTATTTGCAAATTGGAAACCATCGCGTGCCTAGAAAGCATGTTTTTGGAAGTAACCCGTCCTGCTCGGGGAAGGAAAACCATATTCTACCTAGGAAGAAGAGGCCGGTAAGGAACGCTGTTGAAGGCCATTTGGTCAAGTGCAAACTGAATGCTGTTCTAGGGGAAGCCAGACAAGAGTTTCAGAAACTCTGGCAGGTGCGGTTTTGCGGCCTTACACAGGAAAGATGTTTTTTCATAGAAAAGCGTACTTCTGACAAAAGATTGGTTGTCAATAGCATGCTTTGAAACAACCAACCTTTGGGAGGCTTTGCATCGTTTTGCTTCAAGAGCTACCTGCTTCTCAGGAAAAGATGGCTTTTAAGGAATGCTATAGCATTCCAGAAAAAGCTTTTTCTCCCAGGACAAATTGTTTTCAAGAAAACCTATCAGGTTTGCAGATGTAGCGGGAGGCCACGCCCACCTGAGTATGGGATGATAACGGATCTCTTGAAAGCAGCTCATGAAGAAGGCTCTGAAAGATGGCGTGTTCTGCATTACCCCCACCCGGTGATAGTGGTATAATAGGAAAATGCGAGGACCTAACATAATCACCATTCTGCCTTATAGTCACTATTACTGGGCGGGGGGTCCGCCTAATGCAGTACACGTGTTGTTAGCATTTCTTTCGTTGTCGCAGTGAGTCGCCAAGATAGCTAACTAGCTATATAGTCTAACCAGATTCAGGAACGGGCGGTTGTATGGGGATTACATAGGGAAGCCCTTATAGGGCTTATTAATGGGGTTGAGGGTTTGGTGGATTGTAGGGGGGATATACGTCTCTTGGGGATAGCATTGATTCAGGGTTGATGGTGCTTAGTGTTTCATCGCCTTGGGCATAGGAGGTTACAGGGCGGTCTATGATATATGTTAAGGGGATACTAGGAGTTTAGACCCAAAACCCTACACCCTAAACCCTATAATGTAGGGTCATTAAGTGGGATACTAGGAGTTTAGACAGTGGCTCAAAGGTTTCTGGTTGTCTTTACTTGTATTGCTGCCATTTTTGTTGGGCTCTTTGTTTGCGCTTGCTGGCAGGGTTTAGGGTTTACGGTTTTAGGGTTTAGGGTGTAAAGTAATGTCAAACCCACTATGAACCCCGTAACCTAAACCGGCATGGTTTAAGAGTCTCCCAGTTTTTAAATTGTACCCCTATGCAATCCTTATCGGGACCACAAGAACCCTTGTCATTCCCAAAATCGTAGTTTCCCTAAAGAGCGGGATCCCAAAATTGTAGACCTCAACTTTTACCACAGTCCCAATTATGGGGACCCCCCAAATGGTACCCCTTACTTTGAGAAACCCGCACACAGAGAGTCCGTAAGGAGCGCCTGAGGAAACCCCCTAATACCTTGTCAACCCCTTTAAGCGGCCTTGGGTTACCCTAGGCCCTAAACCCTAAACCGCGTACTCCCAAGCCTCCAAGCCTCGGCTGAGGCCGGGTGATCCGCCAAGCGCTCTGCAGAAGGGCGACGTACTCCTGCAGGCGCGTGGCAGAAGGACTATAATTGGGCCTTTTTAGGGTCTATGGGGGCTATATAGGGGCTATAAAGGGATAATGGAACAGAAAATGGAACGGATGCAAGGAGGGCTTGGGTTTCCGGCTAATTGGGAAACCCTGGCATACCTCTATAAGACCCAAAGGCCCTGTATTGCAGGATTGCATCATGATAAAACTTGTGTAGTTTGTGGTACATGCTTCAATTTCTGGGAAAAGGGTTTCTCAAGAGAGTTGCCATGATGGCGATGTCAACACATTGGTTACTGGGTACTCACCAGCCAGGGTCAAATCTAAGCAGCTAGAGCATGAAGATTGTTGAAACTCTTGAAGCCCAGAGCCTTTCACCCAATCGCCTCCAGCAAATCAGCCTCAAGGATGTCGTGTGGGAGGCTTGGTTGTAGTTTTGTTTGACTGGCAGTGTAGAACCTTTTTCCATCTGGAGCCAAATTCCCCCCCACCCCACCAATGCAAATAACATCCGGGGCCGTGGTAGCGTCTCTCGGATGGCTAATCCTGTTTATGGGCATGGATAGTGGAGGCCAGACCAATGATACATGAAGAGTTGCTGTAAAGATGAGGTGCGCGAGCTTTGGGTTTGAGCACCACAGTCACGGCATCAAGAACTTCCTTGAGTTACGCATGAACTACCAGTCTTCATGGATACATTCGGACCTGTGGACTACGTGTTTAGTCTGTTTATTTAGAGTGGAAGACAAGGATTGGATCCGTCAGGTCATTGGTCAATCAAACCAAACGACGGATTTCGTAGCTGCTGCTGCTGCTGCTCGCCCAAATGGAGAAGCTACTCCCGGGCTACTGCTCAAATGGAGGAGCTACACCCCAAAGAGAAACCCTTCACAAGGCCCACGCATTCACAAGCCCCATCCTCTTTCACTAAAAGGGGTATGGAGTACAAAGCGAGGAACTTATCTAGACAGCAGCTACGTATGTGCATCCAATATGACATGGGTTCCCCTAAGGGGCTTTAGCGCCCAATAGTTTAGCTCAGGTGGGGAAGTACCACGTCGACAACTTCGGTGCTGTTCGCATGCGGCTCGCCCAGCTATGGTCATCGCGGGTACAGGCACTGTTTAAACAACAAGAATCCAAGCTTTGAGAGTTCAAATTCTGCCAAGGGGGCCTGGAGATTTTAAGATGTTTTAGGTCCAAGAGCATCAAGGCACAGATTCAGTCTGCTTAACAACCTCTGACAGGTCATGTGTCACAACAGAAGCTTGGCAATCCCAATCTCTCTCCTGGGCTCGGAAAAGCTTTGGGAAAGTTTGTACAGGGTTCAAAGAGCAAACCATGTCCTCGTCACCCCTTGCCCCACTTGATGGCCGTGCATTCTGCGTCTGTGTTGCTGAGATAGGGCTGAGGCTGCAGATGGAGCAGTATTGGGGCTCGGGATATGGGGTATGATTTCGATGCAACATCCGAGCTCTGAAAGTACGCACGATTACATACTTGTTCATGCCCAAGCATGCCAAGAAAAGATCGGCAGGATGACAGCGTGCTTGCCACATGTGTCATGCCTTCCCAAACGTTCCAGACAAGATGATTAACAGTAGCATCAACGCAGCTATATATACATATATTTATATGTCGCGCCTTCGCAGGAATTCTAAATTTCGCCTTGTTTTGGATCCTTTGCTGAGGCTTGGACAGCGCGTTGCGCTGAGTGCGGCCCGGGGCTTGGTCAGGGTTCCAGTGCTCGAATAGTCTGCCTGCAGCGGTTTCCAAACAACCTTGGTGGCCCTTTTGGGCCCAAAGCCTGTGCTATTCAGATACCGCCTTTTTTGGGTTGCCCAACAACTCTAAACCCTAAACCCCCATGTTGCCAGGTTGGGGAGACATGCTCCGAGTTTGTTCGGGGTCCAGCCTTTGCTGGGCAGAGGGCAAGGGCCCATAAGAGGATTCTCGAGAAAAAGGGAGGATCCCTATAACGGATGCTGTTGTTTTAGAGCCCAATGTAGCCCTGATGGTCCATGTACCCAAAAATGAGGTATTTAGGGTTTGGGCAATATTGATTATGCTACAGGTTTGGGTAAGTACATGGTCATTAAGTACTTGGACCCTTAGGGTAGGGTATGCAAAGGAGACCTGCTGTTACTGCCCATAAAGTCATAAAGCCCTTAGCTGGGCTCGGCTTGACCTGTGAAGGCACTATTGACAGGAAAGCTGCCCTTCAACCTTCAAAAGTCCTTCTACTGGCCCAGATCAAAGACAGCCCGTCATGCTTGCAGGTTTGCTGTTAAGAAATTCAAGCTAAGCTTCCGCAGTATGAGTCGTGGCAATCTATGAGGGGAAGCTATGCCTTTTGGACTCTGGCTGGCTGAGGCACAAGATCTGTTCTATGTGGGTGACACGGCGAGGCAGCGCCGTTACAAGCTTGCATTTCCAGGAACGGAGACCAGACAATAGCCTCCAGGCATCTCTTCATTCTCTATAGCATTGGTCAGGTGAAGTCGGGGTTGATCAGAGGGCAGGTCCCAATGTCGAGAAGGATACCTTCCCTACTCAAAAATGAGGCAGGTTTCCAGCGAATTGCATCCCAGATCCTGCCTCCTGTAGAAGCCAGCGCTGAAAGCGCACAGCTTCAACTTTGTAGATGTTCGGGATTCTCAAGACAAAGCCCCACATCATCGATCCTGGAAGTTGACATTTATAACCCGCGTATGATTTCTGCCTATACACCTCGGGTCCAATAATGTCCCCCCCAAGTTGAGAAACCCTTAAACTAAGTCTCTATGGTCAAGCTTACACCTTGCGAAGCGCGGAAGATTCATTCCTTTCCCCGCCCTTTCCTCTAGTGCTTTATTGTAGATACCAGTTGTCATTGCAGGTAAGTAGCGTTATTTTCTGTGTGGCGCACCTAGGCAGCGCAACAGCCTCAAATCACCCTTTGAAGCTTCAAGCCGCTGAAGGGACGCCTGCAGCCCTGTCGATGGTCCGCAAGGATCTTTGATTCTTGATCCCAAGACCCAATCTTTAGCCACCATTTTCCGCAAGCTTGTTGTCATGACAGCTCAGCAGAAATACTGCTCCAGCAATTCAGTCCGCATACTAAATCCCAAGGACCAAAGCATCTCACAGCATTGCAAGCGTCGGCTTCCAAAGCTGTAGACCCATAGCTTGTGCCTCATATCCAACATATGTATCTGCAGATACATGTGCAGGCACAGGTATTTTCGCGTGCTGCATGATCAAGGAACATGAATGTTTATCCATAGGCTCCCTACAAGGCTCATCCCCGACCTCGGCAACTCCCGCATGCATGTATGGGACGGTTCAAGACCGGAGGCTAAAGGTTCGTCGAGACGGTCACATCCACAACTTACAGGCGGGGGTCGGGACCAGGGAGCGTGAGAGCCTTAAGGCTTAATCCCCACTCCATGATATAACCCCGCATCTCCCCAGAAAAGAAATTTCCCAATACACTCGCTTAAATACACTCCGCTGATATGATAGAGCCATTGCTCTATTTGCGGGATGGGGTTCTTATCATCAGGGAGAGCGAGGGAATTGCAATGGCCTTGCATATTCAGACCGCACAGCATTTTTCGGTGTCAAAGGAGATGTTTCTGGTGTTTGGGGGCCGAGGAATAAGCCTCAAGAGCCAAGACAGCTGGACCTTTTTGAGGCGTTGCCCGACTCCAATCCCTGGTGGTCCACGAACATCCCCCCTCAAGATTTACATATATATAATATGTGTACATAGATGTATACATATATATAGATATACGCATCGGGTGGTGGCATACCAACTAGTCAACTATAGTCCTGCTGGGGTTTTGACCTTGGAGTCAATGCGTTCGGATGAAGTTCAACATTTCGCATGCTAGTGTGGATTCCTTCTCACCCCGGACCTGCCGAACAACAAGGCAAGGAGCCGCAGCTCCCGCGCATGACTTGCTGGTACTCAGTTGGGAATGGAGGAATGGACAACAAAATGGGGGTTTCCCAAAATTAGGGGTACCTTATTATTGGGTCCCAATAATAAGGACTATAGTATTTTGGGGTCTATATTGGGGTCCCCTTATCTTGGGAAGCTACCAAATGGAGCTGTCATCTTGTGAGGGGGCCACGACACCATTCCTCCAATCCCTAGTCGCGACCTTGAACTCTCAACCCGACACTCCCCGTGATGAGCGTAACTATGCCAAGTCTAAGTCTGGATCGGCTAGTCATGCCCCTTTTAAAGATGAGCACCCGCCCGCCTAGTAAATGATTCCAATGGGACACTATAGGGTGTTATGTTTGATGCTGCATAAGGGGTGGGGACTGTGTGATACAACGTGGAGTTGATAAGTTTGGTTCCGACACTTTGCAGTAAAGGACTTCTTGTTTCCCACGAAAACCGTGACGGTTCTCTTCTTGGGAAGTTTAGGCTTCATCTCGCCCATTGCTTATGCATCGTTATGCGAGCACTACACTCCTGGACCTTTCTCTCCCTGAAGCCGTGTCTCAGGTACGGCTTCGGTCATCCACACATCTCGTTCCGCCCGGGCCTTGTTGCTTTGTGTGTGCGAGAGGGGGAGGGAGAGGGAGGGAGAAAAAGAGGGAGAGAGAAATGAGTTGTCTCGCGTCAGGACAGCACGTGATAATTAGCAGCCTGGAGAAAACAATTTTACAGTTAGACGATTATGCGCTGCTGCGACGGTACGGCTTTGAGGAGGAGCAGACCACTTCCAACCAAGCAGAACGCACGTCGAACATGTTGTAGGGCTGACATGCACAAAATCGCAGCGACCGAGGGCAGTCCATTTCGCGGTCGTTGAGCACAGCGTGTCTAAGACTGTGTAGGGTTGTGAAATGCAATGGTACTGTGCCTGTGATGTATTTGGCTTGGGCTGCTATAGTTCAACTGCCAAGAGATGTAGCGGGATGTAGGCTCTTGCGTTTGCTCTCGTAGCTTGTTATGCTTAGGGTGTTTGCTTGGCGGAGGCCCTTTAAAGCCCTGTGATGTTGGACATTGTTCATTCCGGGAGATTCGTGCAGGGCACAAGCAGCAATGCCTGTTAGTCTCAACCCCCCCCTAGTCTGTCAATTAGAAGAGCTTGTCCTGATTGGGCAAT
The DNA here is from genome assembly GCA_905231905.1 of Symbiodinium pilosum. NCBI lineage: Eukaryota > Dinophyceae > Suessiales > Symbiodiniaceae > Symbiodinium > Symbiodinium pilosum. The sequence goes on from CAJNIZ010027792.1 coordinate 22,369, forward strand.
TTAGCCTCGGTCCTCCCAAGCAGAACGCACGAGCTACAGGGTTGGGGGGATCTTAGAGCAACAGCGCCAAAAACGTGCCAACCATGCAAGAGACATTGCATTAGTAGGAATTCCTCGGCCAAACCGTCATGCTACATTCCTCTTGACCCATGAATGGTACACCCTAAATCTGGGTCATCTTTGGAAAGGAGCCTGTTCATGTTTGTTAATATCCCAACAAGGAACCCGTAGTAGCCCGTAGCTGTCTGACACATCACAAGCTCAACGCCCCATAATCCCTCCCAGCAGCAGGATCTTCCCAACCCACATGGGAGTTTCCCAAAATTAGGGGTGCCCTGCACACTAAAGTATTTCTGTGTGTGTATTGGGTCCCCCTATTTTAAGAAACCATCAACTCCTGAAGCCCAAGCAAAAGCGTCAAGCACGGCCCAAACCTTGGGCTCCACTACGTGCCCCAAGCTGGTCGCCAACAAAGAACTTGTCTTTGTGACAAGCCCCGAAGTCCAAAACCTTGAAGCCCGCATGCTATTGTTTGGTTGCGAGGCGCTGCCTCTATCGCGGCAAGGTGACCATCGAGCCGCTAGATCGTGGATACTTCCTTTGGGGAGCGGGGGTGACGGTTTGTGGTTGGGAGTGGGGGGCAGCAGTTGAAGCGCTTTGGCGGTTGAACTTGGAGTTTTGGATTTAAGGGGTTTGAGTTGGGGGTCAATGGCTTGAGGCTTGATTAGGGCTTTCCCAGTTTTGCGAGAGGCTTTACAGACATCTGCAATTTCGCGCTTTGCAATCATGATCTGAGTAGATAAAATTTCTCACCTCGCCCTTTTATGAGTCCTTACGGCAAGAAGTGCACAGTTAGACGGTGATGCTAAATGCACGCATGTATGCAATTATAGGTGCATGCACCACAGGAGGTATGAGAGGAATGGACTTTGAACTCTAGACGTATGGTTTTGATCTGAAAACGACAGAGATCTTGTAAAAAAACAGTGATAACACACTGAACAGTTTTCCTAAAACCAGTAGCTCGGACAAGAAATACAACTTGCACATCAAGAAACCCCTTTTCCACATACCCCATCCCGTCATAATCCCAAATGAGCCTAGTGCTTGCCAACATGGTCTACACCTGGGGCCCAAAGCGCTTCGTATGCAGGTATCCCAGGGCTTCCTGCGCATTCTAAGTACCTGGACCCCTTGGAAAATCCCAACAACCTCACCCACAGGGTCCAAGTACCCCAATAACTGCAAAAATTGGAGCTTTAGGTCCCAGAATCCCTTCACTAAGCCCTATAACCCTAAACCCTTTAAAGGGACCCCAGTTCTCTGGGTCCTTGGACCATTCGGGTCGTGACGAGGCCTGAGTACTTCATCTTTGCAGGCTTAGTCTTCACCCCGCTCACCGTGATGTCCCCAGGGCGCTTTTGGTGGGTTTAGGGGTTTAGGGTTTAGAGTTCAGGGATTTAGGGGTTTAGGGTTTTGTCCTCAGCGCGTTTTTGGTGGGCACTTTTCTTCATGGGGCTTATAAAAGGGAATGCTGGTATATATTCACCATATAATTTTGATATAACCCCTACATAGAAAATCTATTCCCATATCCCCTACTAGACCGCAGTAAGTTTTTTGGGGGCTGCTTCTTAGTCAGGGCAGCGAACTTGCCTGGCGTGGAATCAGGGTAAGGGCCGTGACGTGGCCCCAAAAAGCCAGGCAGGACAGAAAGCCGCGGCATGTTAAGGTAACGTCCGATAGCTTTCCAAGTACTATACATACATACATACATACATACATACATACATGCATACATGCATACATGCATACATGCATACATGAATGCATACATACACTCACACACCATTGCATGCATGCCTGGTTGCATACATACATACCTACATACATACATGCATACATACATACATACATAACAGTGGAGTTCTGTAGTGGCCTAGCCCACGCGGGCATCTATATTGCTGCTTCCAAGTCCCCTGATCTGCCTTTGAGGCCGACTTCCTGGAGCAAGCATGGCCTTCTGCGCAGGAGCAGCGCAACAAGATAATTCAGGGTTTACCACTATGGGCTAATAGACCTTAAGGGTACCTTAATCTACCCTTAATAGGGTCCTAATAGGGAATTTTAGGGTCTAATAGCCCATAGTGGTAGGGTTTCTGTGCTGGGGTGTGGACCACGTACAGCAGGTTGTCACTGTGGCTCTTGGAGAGTGCTTGCGAGGTTCTTTAGGAATGTTGGTGTGTGTATTTATGTGCCCCTCTGCGGAGACCACACGGCTGCAGCCAAAGTTTGTTTTTAAACGTGCCAGGTGCAATCCACCAAAGCGTAGCCCCAGAATGCGCTGCCTTGTGATGCTGGTTCGGCTATGGGTTCCGTCTACGATAAGTCCGCCTAGCCCCTAGCCTCAAGCCTGCCTCGCAGCTACAAGCCAGAAGCTCGCAGTCTCAGCTTCAAGGCTTCACAACTCACCTTCAAGCCAAGAAACCTGTAGGTTCAGAGTCACAAGATACCCTTTCAAGCCGAAGCCAAAGCTTTCAATTTCAACACTCAAGAAGCGTAAGTTCTGCCAAAGCCCTAGGTTGCAAAGCCAACGTGCCTAAACCAGAAGCGGAAGACGCAAGCCCTTGACCCAACAATGAACCCTAGTGTTCAGGATTTTGGGCCCCAGAAAACCCTGTCAACTGCTCAGAAGTATCTAAACATCGAAGAAAATCACAATCCCTTACCTAGTCCGAGTACTGAATCAACCGCCCTGTCCCTGACAATAAATTAATGTCTCCTATATATATATATGTATGTAGGACCTTTTGGGTCTATTTGACGGGTTCTGCTTTGATTTTTTCTAGATGTTTCATTTATTTAGTTGTTT
>CAJNIZ010027792.1:25340-63159 GCA_905231905.1 Symbiodinium pilosum
ATGCCACATATATATATATATACAGGAAGACGAGTGGTTATTAGGATGTGGGGAAGGGCAGGCCCCAGGTTTTCCAGAATTAATCCAGCTGCTAATCCAAAACGTCCATGCAGGTGTGTAGTGTATACTTAGGGCCCGAAGGGGCGCCCGTAAAGCTACTTAAAGGCCCAAGTATAGACTACGTGGCTACCCTAAACCCTAATTCCAGAACCCTACATCCTCAACCCCCAAACCGTAAATCCCAAACCCTAAACCCCAAACCCTAAATCCCAAACCCTAAATCCTACACCCTAAGTCCTAAACCCTAAACCCTTTACTATATGGCTACATGGACCTTTTGGATAGTGGGGAGATCGAATCGAGGACCGGCCAGCTCATCTGATGGTGCTGTTCCACAGGCCGAGTGTCTTTAAAATGGGGTATATGTAGGGTTTAGGGTTTAGGCTTCATAGGGTATATAGGGTTTGGGGGGTATAGGGGTTATAGTAGGGTATATATTGAGGTTATAAAAAAATCTGGCAAACAAAATGGACACTACTATAATGAGTGATATATGGATGATATACAAAAAACATATTATTTGAGCTACAGGACTCTTGGAAGGGGGGTTCGGGGTTTGGTGTTCAGGCTTTTGGTTTTAGGGTAAGTAGTGTTTTTCTTCATCATGCGGCGACTTCCTGTGGATCTTGCAGACGCGTGGGGAGCAGAGGAAGGCCTCAGCGGGAGCCTGTGAAATTCGTTAAGCATGGCCAAGTCGGACCTTTCAATATTTTTGGCGGCGGCTTTCATGGACATCCTCGACATCCTCTCCAAACATGACACAGTAAGCGCGAAGTCCGCAGACAAGGGCCCGAACCATATCATGGGGTGGGAGCCAAGTCTTAAAGTGGGCCTTCAGGCCAGGGCACATCAGCTATCCATTGGTATGCTAGGCTGCAAAGTCTTTGCAAGTCAGCAGGTTCAACCTTTTCCTCTTGCAAGAAGAATGTGATCTCCTGACTAGCCTCAGCTCACATAGCGGCATGTCTTCTGTGAGGGGCGCTATGACTCCTGACCGTCGGCAAGCAATTGCCGGGTGCCCAGTTTCCATATAGGGGCAGATGACCAGTTTTTGGAAGCCCTTATTTTTGGACATGAAGGGGTGAAAACATGGGGGCAGCAAGGTATGTTATGCTGGGTCCGTCTTTCTCTGCCTACTTCATCACTACTCCACTAATGCTCACACACACAGCACGAGACGTGATTTTTTTCTGGCCAAGGCACGTGGATTCAGAGACTAGTTCCCTAAACCCTAAATCCTAAACCCTAAATCCTAAACCATAAACCCTAAATCCTAAACCCTAAATCCTAAACCCTTTCTAATGTGAGGATTTGGATGTACTGGGCTTTGCATCCCCAAAGTCCGAACTCCTAGCCTCAAATCATATGAGCTATAGTCTAAACTCCTGAAGTTTGAGCTCTAGCCTGAACTCAGAATATCCCCTGAATCCTACAATACTGCCCTATACTTATAACCCCCTTTAACGAATTTGCACTATAGGTCATTTGAAGCTTCAGAGCTTTGCCGTCTGAAATGTGTGCGCAGAACTTCCTTGCACTCTGCCCTCAACCCTAAACCCTGAACCCTAAACCCTAAACCCGCGTGGCTGAGATTCTCCTTAACATCTTGGCCGATGATGTGAATGCAGGCTGGGTCTTGCCACTTAAGGGCGTCTAGGGTTTAGGGTTTAGGGTTGTACATCTCCAAATGGGGTGTGCTTGAAAGTGGATCATGGGATCCCACATGAAGACTACATATGGCTGATGTTTGGAAGTTCCCCGAACCTGAGGCTCCATGTAGGTACTATTTATAGACTTTGGGGCCAAAGTAGGTGCTACGAATAGACTTGGAGCCACCTCAACCCTAAACCCCTAAACCCTATAAACCCCATAGGGGAGGGGTACATCTGCAAGTCTTGCAGAGGCGGCATCTGCTGTCCACGTTGTTTTGCTCTATCCCAAAGGGTCCAAGCACCCAATAGCTAGGTACTTACCATTTTTGGCACAAGTAATTGTAGTAGAAGCTTGGGTAAGTACATGATATTTATGTAATTCGACCCTTGGGGCTCCAGTATATGGCAGCGCTCTGGTTAATTCCCAGCGGGGTCATGGCTATCAGGCTGAGCATGTTTTTTGAATCTTACTATCACTGCTATCCGGTCGAGGGTTGGAGTTCAAGATGAGGTGCAGCCCGTGCCGCACGGGGCGTAGAGGAAGCCCTACACTAAAATCTATGGCGATGTAGAAGAGGTGTAGGTGCCGTCTATTCAGGGTTTAGGGTTTAGGGACTAAAGGTCCCCTTAGTAGAAGCCGGAAGTACACCCGTGCAGCAAGAGCACCGCAGGAGCCGCGAAGCCACAATGCAAACAAGATATGCGTATGAGGGTTCGCCAAAAATCGAGGCATGATGTGGAGAAACCTCTGCACAGCTGAACCATATTTTCTGTGTATATATATATAGAGAGAGAGAGAGAGAGAGATAGATGTTTGTGCGTGTGTGTAAACATGTCTAACATGTACATGTATGTGTCTTGTAGAGCCTCTTCGACTCTGTGTCCCCAAAAAGGTAATGTAGGTAATTTCATGTTGGGCAAATCCCCACATAATGGCAGAAACCCTGTATACCCTCTATCACTCCTGACTAGGCGGCGAGAGGAACCCTATATCCTAAACCCTGAATCCTACATCAGTTCTATAAACTGCATACGGAATCCGGAGCCAAGCCTACATTTGAATACTTAAGCCCTTGAAAACCTAAGCCCTAAATGCCCTAAGCCCTAATTCTACATATCCCTATATAACCCAATAAACCCATATAACTTAAACCCTAAGCCCCATTCCTCTTTAGGAAAACTCGTTGGCAGGCCATGGTTCTGGCTATGTGGGAGCTCCGATCCTGGAGAGTAGCTGCCCCTGCGGTTTAGGGTTTAGGGATTAGGGTTCTGGGTTTAGGGACGAGGGTTTAGGGATTAGGGTTTTAGGGTTTAGGGATCAGGGTTTAGGGAGGTCGTATTAGGATTTGGGGTTTAGGGGTCTAGGCGTTTCGGATTTAGGGGTTTTGGATAATTGTTTGGTTATAGCGATTAAAGCATTGAGGACATAGTTCAGGGTTCGCGAATTGAAGGTTCGTTGAAAAAGTATTACAGCAACAATGTAGGAATATATCAGGATATAGACTATGGGGAGAACACCACAATTGTCAAGGATGCGCAGGCGGTCTGTGGGGGTCATCGATTTCTGGTCCCTCTTAAGTAGATAGAATATGGGGTATATTATTGGGGTTATATATAGGGATAATGGAAAAGAAAACGGAAACTATTATATTATAATGGGGTATATATTGGGGTTTTCGGGGGAAGAGTAGGGGATGCCCCCCTTGGGGCGAGCGCGCGCCTGCTGAGTGTAAATTCTACAGAAATGGACTGGTTATCCTATTAGCCCTATATAACCTTATTATAATACAGTAGTTTCCATTCTCTTTTACATTATCCGTATATAACCCCCTTCCTAAACCCCTATATATGATAGTAGTTTCAGTTTTATTTTCCATTATCCCAGTATAACCACTTTGAGAACTTTTCAGCTTTTTAGGACGGTGCTGTTACCGTTTGTGGTGATGGGTGGCCTCAGTGCTTGAGCTTTCTGAAGGGAAGATTGGAAGTCCAGAAGTCCAGTCGCGAATCCTACATGCTCGGCTTCAGGCTAATGGGGTGAAAAGCCGTGACTGAGCAGAGGGAGTTTGCAAGCTAAAGTTGACATTTCCCACGGACGGAGATGGCACCATAGCCACAAAAAGTAGCACAAGAACTCCACCCGGCCCGCATACGTACACAAACATTGCCTTACATTGTCTCTTCTGAGCGACTGCTAGATCCTTTGCCCAGGCATTGGTGGTCACAAGGCGCAAACCGTTTGGAGCACTTGGCCACTTTGACTGACAGCCTGGTAGTGGATCTTCTCTCATAACGGTGATTGCTGAGCGAGGTGCCATCAATCATCGCACCACCTCACACTTACTTCATATTTTCCTCAAGGTCATGTGTAGGGGGCTTATAGGACTCAAGAAAAGACCTCTCGGTCTTGAGCATTCGACGGCGATGCCGGGCTGAGACTAGCCAAATAATTGTTCTGCGGGCCACAACATTTGGTAGTTTCCCAACATAGGGGACCCCAATATAGACCCCAATATACTATAGTCCTTACTATAGGGACCCCCAAAAAGGTACCCTAATTTTGGGAAACCCCCATTTGAACTGTGTTTCGGTTGCAGGTAAAGCAATGGACTGGCTTGCAATGTCCTCGGTAAGGGGCTTCGCTTTGAAACCTACAGTCTTGCCCAAGAACGGCATCTCATGTCCTCCGTCCTGACGGAAAAACACACCCAAGTGCTGGTGTACACTTGCTCACCTGAAAAAAAGTTTGCTGGGACTGCTAGGGCATGTACAGAGAGCAGCTGCTAACAAACCCCAGATAATGAGATACTTCCTGGAAACTCCACAGCCGGACCTGCGTTTTGGGCACACATCCACTCGGAGTAGGGCAATCCTTGGCAGGTCTCAGACATGTCGGAGCTCGTAAGTCGATTGCAAAAGGAGGCCTAGCAATCTTTAATTTGTTGGGGCCTTGTGGTTTGTTGGGCCTGCTTAAGGACAAGTTATACTGGGTTTAGTCGGGGGTGTCATGGGATATAGCGCAATGCTTTACTCCCGGGTTCCTGCTGCTGAAAGTAAGAGAGTGGGTCTCAAGGCTGAGGGATTGGCGCTGCATGTGCGGCCGCTGCTTTGACGCAGATAATACTTGCTCCGCTGCTACGAAGGTCCGCGTAAGACGTGTGCTATTGTTATCAATCATGTTCAGTCTTTGGGTGCTTTGATTCGTGGATTGCACTTCATGAGGAAATCTGGCCATTCTTGAAGGGAAACGGGCAAGTAGCCGCCGCCCCGTTGCCACAGGCAGCGAATTCCTGGAGCACATTGGGGTAGCGTAGAGGGACCTATGCAGATTTATATATATGTATATGCTACATAAGTATACATATCTACACATGTATATAGATATATATTTCCTCCAAATGGAGAACAGAATCCGCTTTCTTTTCCTGACCTTGAAGTTAGGACCCATGGGTTCATCAAAGTAACTACCATGCTGTAAGTATAGATGTACAGAAAGAGTTGTTGCGCCATGCGTGGTAGAGGAGACTCCGGTGACAGATGATTCTTCACATCTCCTGGAAATCTTTGATCACCACTGGAAAACCGCTTTTTCTGCACAGTTTCAGGAATTCACTTGTTCTTTCATCATAGGTAACGCGGGCTTTAGAGCTTTGAAAGGTTTGTGGCCGCCACACCCCCGGTTTCCTGGCCAGTCTCATTCTAGACCAAGTTTGTCAAGAACACTAGATTTGAAGGAGGAGTGTCTAAAGCGCGGCCAGCAATTGCCTGGCATGATTCCAATGATCCAGGTGTCTATGTGCATTCTTCAAAAGACAATTAGTGAGCATTGTTAGACAGGACGCTTGATGAGAGTTAACCCCAAACGTCCGAAGCTTCAAGCATGCAGCCGCCTAAACAACTCCCAACATCATGTCGGGTTTTGTTGAGGTAGCTTTTCCAATGAGTCTACAAGGAACCGAGGATCATAATCTTTGGAGTTATTTAGGCGCCTATAGTAGATTCCAGCCAGGTGCGAGAGAAGGATTTCGTTGAAATCGAGTTTACAATGGCAGCCGCTTGGCGAAGTGCAATTGGGTTTGCTGGTTTAGGGTTTGGGAAACCACGAACAGCCAATGAGTACTCATCACAAACAGTTCAAAACACCCGCAGCAGTTATTTTCCAGGTCCGTGCTCACCTTTCGCATCAGGAAATGCCTCCGCACCGATACAAACCCACAAAACTTGGGCTCGTGCAGAAAGACGTGTACGAGCAGAGGCGCAAGGTTTTTGCCTCCAGGCCCTGCTTTCAAGCGCCCCCCTCTAATTTCTGGGTTGCTGTAACGGAACTGAAATTAAATTACCATAGCATGGGTATGCAGTAACTAGTGGGCTTTCCTGACTGTGGTAACTTAGTTTAAGTACCTTCGTAGAAACCCAGTCAAGCGCCCCTTCCAATTTTCAGACATCCCCGTACGACGGCGCCCGAACACCAGCTCAGAGTCTTCCCTGCTAAGCCCGGAAAGCCGGACCTCAACCCTAAAGCCAGAAAACACCTAAGGGTCCAAGTGCACAATATAGTTGAGTACTTGGGATTGAGATGCTGATACTTGTGGTAGAGGCTTTGGCCAAAGCACCTGACATTGGACATTTGATTACTTGGACCGTTAGAATCGTTAAAATGCAAGGCGTCTTCTACCTCAAACCTGAGGGAGAGGCTTTCACCATGTTTTTCCCTAGCTTCAGCCCTAAACCCTTAGGTTGGGCCATATACCATGGTACTCAAGTCGGCTGACGTGGCAGAGGCGCAGCCAAGTGGTGAGTCATAGGGCTGAGAAAACATTTGGCATTGGTTAGTCTATTCTAGTCTACCTCATCCCGGACCGCCAAAACCAAGGATGCACTCCTAGCCCCAAGCCCAAAATCTATGGGGTTTGAACGGCCGGTCTGGAATGTGAGGCTTCATGTCTGGAAGCGGGCTGGGTGTTGGATTGCGATTATGTAACCCTACGAAACTTACACATGATGAGGGCTGTGGGTTTGAGTTCCTGGCTTGAAGGATGCCAATAGAATTCCCCCGTATCCTAAACCCTGAACAAACTACTTAGCCGCGACCTCGTGACCTTGGCTGTCATTCAGAAGCTGATGCCGCTGCAGATCAGACATTCCAGAGCACACTTACACAGCCCTTCAAAGTCTTCCTGCTGGTCCATGTAATCTCTATAGACCCAGTACGATGCGTATATCAGACATCACGCATTAGCCCCATACATTTTCTATCAGTCCTGTAGAATCCCTGAAGCATTCAGAAATCCCCCGACCTTAGCTGGAAGTATTATCCCTAAGGCGGGCGCCCATCATCTCCTTATGTTCCTCCCCCAGGCGCCACATGGCCCTGGGCTCCCTAGGGTACTTCTATTTTGAAAGCCTCAAGCCCGTGACCCGAGCCCTATAGAAGGGACGTCAGGGTACACTTATCCAACGTGTGTGTTCCCAGTCTTTTGTGTCAGGCTGAAGTTCGCATCCGAGAGCTGTATCAGCTGCTCCAGCCTCAAAGCACGCAGAGGGGATTCCTCAGAAAGCCATGGCTCTTTCATGAGGGACCATCTGACGATTACATACAGGCACAGGCTGCAGAGGTTAAGGTCTAGGGCTGGGGATTCTCAAATTCATGATATGTGTGGCTTCGAGGGGTTCCCTATACTAAGAACGGTTAGAGTTTTAAATAGAGAAGCTAGGGCCCGGTTGTTGAAACCGCAAAGCATAGATGGCTGAGGGCGGGTATTCTGATCAAGGTAGCAGCGTAGCTTCAAGCATTTGTAGCTGCACAGCTAAGATTTTCTACCTCTAGCAGCAGATGCTTCAATAATTAGTCTCTAGACTGGTTTGGGGTACAGGGCTTCTTGGGGTTTCAGTCTCTAGATTCCACTGCTTGCTGTCGGGTGATAACTCTTCTGAGAAGGAGGTTGTGAAAACAAGTAGGCAAATGCACAACACATTCCTTACATTACGCATTGGGCATCCTAAGCCGTAAGCCCATTCCCTGTGTTCTGTCTAGTTAATTAAGGAGGACTACTACGAGGGCTGGGGGCAGTTCAGGCTGGGGGTGCAGAGTTTAGCAGATTCAGCCAGAGGCTACCCTAAATGAAAGGGCTTTAGATCCCAACTAAGCTTAATGTTATAGTATTGAGCCCCTAAACCCTTATTCTTTGGGTCCCTGGACCCCTAGGCTACAACAACAGCCTTGTAGAAAGTAATGTAGGCCCCTGATTAATAAACCGCCTCCCCTTAAGGGTTCTTAAGGCCCTTAAAAGGAGAAGGTTTATTAATCACGGGTCTACATTACCTCCCCAAAAATCAACAAGGAAGCCCAAAACGGCCCCTGCAACTAACGCAGCCTTTTTTGAGAGAGGTGCCTATTTGGACCTCCATGTTAGGGTTTATACAGCGAAGAACTGGAGATTAGATGTAGCGAATGCAGGAAGTTGCTTGTGAATTGCTCTCGGTTCTTGCATGTGTTGATCGGACATCTTTTTTGCCGTTTTTCAGAATGCACCAGCTTCTACCGTGGTGCGTAACTGAGATTATTACTACAACAAGCTTCATGATTACTACTACAAGTATCAATACTAGAAAACTATGCGTAAACTTATTCTGACTTACAACAATTTGTATTGCTATTGCTGCTGCTGTTTGGGTAGTCCCCCCCCCATTAACAGTTGGATACTACTTCTGAATGCTAATATACAGAGTCCTTGATATGACCCCGAGTGTAGGATATCATAGATTGTTAATGGGTGGGGGCAGGACCCAAATTTCTGTTGTCTGTTGCTTTTAGGTAGGATCCTAAACCCTAAACCCCTAAGCCCTAAATCCTATAAACCCTTTCAGTAGGATCCTGATCTGGGGCTGGTCCTAGGATGCAACCAAGGAAACCATCAGCTCCAATATCCTCCTGCAAGCCCATCATGTACTGGGAGGGTCGGGAGGATGTAGTAAGAAGGAGTAAGGTTTTGGGGGGGAGGGACTTCACAAGAGGTTAGTAATGGGTGTTATTTGGTTTTCAGGGACTGGAAGTATACTTACCAAGTCCCTCCGGCTCTCCAAGAAGGCCCTGCTATTAATGGGACCTGAATGTTGGAATATATACCCCATTATACTATAGTAGTTCCCACTTTTCCATTATGCCTACATAACCCATTATATGTACATATATATATATGTATAAATATCACATACCCTGTTTTACTATATTGGGACAGTCGGCGCCATGTCAGTTTTTGAGAGCGGGCGCCCCGGGCCTAAACTCCAAGCCACGAAGTTGGGACACACGGGAGCAGACAAAAAACTTCAGAGAGTGGTTGAACACTAGCCCTAAACCCTCAACCCTAGTATACCATAGTAGTTTCCGTTTTCTTTACCATTATCCCTATATAACCCTATGTTACCTTATATTATCCCTATATAGCCCCGATGCTACCCCTATATAACCCTTATGTAATCCCATTATATCCCTGCACACTGAATAAGAGTAAGTTGCTACTCCTTGACTTGGGGATGTCATTGGTATGGTTTTGGAGGACCCCCCATCCAGTAACAGTCTATATTAGGGGTCCTATTTAGGGCTTTATATAACCATAGTATATGTATTATCCAACTGTTAGTGAGGGGGGGCAGTACCCAAGGTATGGTCTAGGGTGAGTCTCTTTCTGTCTGTGTTGGGTTCAGGTTTTCAGCATTTTGGTTAGGGTTATAAACTTAAGAACGTTGAGTCGTGGAAACAACCCCGTGTGGCAAAGTTGCTAGCTTAGGCAGAGATTGGTATCAGGATTGTTGACTTTTCTTGGTAGTATCCCTCTTTTGCTTGTGTGAGTGCTGAAGGCTAGAAGGTCTATGCCCAACTTGGAATAACCTGAAACCATAGAAGACGGTAAAGGCATCAACTGAGTAAATCGTATGAGTGAATTTCGGAAAAATGGGGGGGTGACCCAGTACCTCTTACACCCTGTGTCTCCTTGTAGAACCACCGCATATCCCTAAATAAATTGTAGATATACCTGTGCAAGATGAGACCCTAGCCCTAAACCCTAAACCCTAAGATGATTACTGTAGTAGTTTCCATAGTTTCCATTTTCTTTACCACTATCCCCATACAACCCCTATATAACCCCCATGATATCCCCTCGAAAGTCCCTGCATCTAAACCCTAAACCTGCTTAGGCCGGCCCTTGCCTCGCGAAATCTTCAAGCGGAACCCACGCCTTCCATCCCGCCCCTTGTGGGTGTGGCTGCTGGGTGAGCTGGGTATAGAGTTTAGAGTTTAGGGTTTAGGGTTTAGAGTTTAGGGTTTAGGAAGGCAAAGGTATGAACAATACCCTAAACCCTAATCCCCATTAGTATCACAGTTTTTGGCCAGGCAAGAAGGAGGTACCCCAATTGCAGTAATGTAGACTCCTGATTAATACCTCCTCTTAAGGACCTTGATATTAGGATCCCTATTATACTCCCCCATTAAGGGAAGGGGGTCTATGAATAAGGGGCTTACATTCTCCATAGCCGCAACTCTAATGCTATGGGTCGTGAGCAGTCGGGATCATATAGGGTGATATAGGGTTATATAGGTGTAATATACGGTCATATGGGGTAATATGGGGTTGTATAGGGATTGTATAGGGATAATGGAGAAGAACATGGAAACCACTTTTTAGAGCATAGGGTTTAGGAACAGTTTTGGCAATGCCTGTGACCAGACATAGTACAGAGAGGAACTCACAGCAACGCCAGCAGATGTGTTTGTGACTCCGATGTATGCATTGGATGGTAATGGTGCAACCATCCCACATCCTGGCAGGCTTAGGTAGACTTGTTCTGGGGCAGATTCTCGTAGTTGACTTATCAGCGCATGAAATGAAAGTCTCAGGAGTCGGATAGTTGTTTGGCCCAGCCGGTATCAACTTCCACACCCACAGGCTCCATGTGCCCATGTGGGGCATGCTTCCACCTCAATGGGGGTTTCCCCTTTGTTTCAAGAATGCCCTCAAAGCCACATGGAGTCTTGGGCAGCTATGACAGATGCACGTGCAGTGCTTGTCTCCTTTTCCATCCGTGATGCCAGGGCTGCGGGTCAGTCTCAAAAGGACATTCGCCAGAAGAAGTCTTTCATGAGCATGTTGATTCCTCGCATCCCTCTCTTGGTCGGGGCCCAAAGAATGATAAATAAAGCACTGTCTCTTGACCCTTTACCGTGAATTGCTGTACAAGTGTCAAGCATAGCGAAGCTCACCGCAAGACTTTCATTGCAACTAGGCAGTTCTATTTCGGCCTTATCCTTTGTTGGCGCACAAAGACCTGTTCGCATGAACATGCAAGTGAGGCCCCTGCAGTTGGTGTGCTCGGTCAGACAGATTCGCGGCCTTGCTGAGTTTCGCTGGAAACGGCTTCTCCGGCAGGGGCAGCCCAACTGCCATCATGGCCGTTCAGTTCCTAAGTGTTTTCTTAGATAGCTTTGGAGCAAAAGCCAGTTCCGCCAAAAAAAAAAAAGTCTCCAAAATCGGCTCACAACGTCAGGCATAGCTGTATAGCGTAGGCTTCCTTGCTGAAGTGTAGGCATCCTTGGCGACATCCTGTGAACAAAGGATTCGGGTGGCATTGGAGAGTGATTCCTAAGCTCTACACAATCTCATGTGAGACGTTGCGAGTAAAGTCATTGGGGGCTCGCCCTCGTGCCTTTCCTTGAGGAGCTGTCCAGCTGTCTACTTTCGGGCACTTTGCTCAACCGTTTCGAGCAGCGCTCGCATAGGATCGTAGAACAGGAAACGTCCTGTCCACAAACCTCAGGAAGTGCAAGCCGAATTGCCACCCGGACTACTTACTTAGGACGGAAGAGGTTCCTTTGTCTGACTCACTATGATTATGCTACTTTGTACGGCTCTTTGGATTTTAGGCGGCCCTCATCATGTTTTGATTTGGGTTCATCTTCGGGCCCACTAGACGTGGCCAGTGTGTGGGAGTAAGAAGTACTTCTGATACCTACAAAGCAGTGGCAGAAGCCCCTAGCACCTTCTGGAAGAGTTTTAACGTCATGTCGTGAAGCCTTTGATCTTCAGTGCTGATCTCAAGCGTTTGAGCTTGCCGGGGGCAGAATTCGGAATGTGAGCTGGGGCCAATTTCTCCACATTCCGGATGCAGCCGGCATGGTAACGGTTGACACGGACTCTAGTTTCTACTCTAGTTTCTACTCAAGTTGGAGAAAAAAGGAACGGTGTGCAAAATATCCTTCACCAGAGGACCGCATCCTGAAGACATCCCCAACACTGGAATCTTAAGATCTCCTCAAAAATGTGACTATTGTCCCGACCCCTACAAACCTCGGTGAATAGTTGTCCCGACCCCTACAAACCTCGGTGAATGATTGAATTCGAAGATATGTCGGATTGCTAGGTGCACCCTCATGCGTTATCCTATGCTACACCCCTTTTCTACCAGCTTCAATGTTCCCTTTGATTAGTCAAGGCCAGTTAACGGGGATCCTTAAGGGGGTTGACTGGTGAAGGCTAGTTAAGGGGGAGCCTCAGGGGGTGTGATAAGGGGCGATGGTTATCAGAACCTGTAAGCCGTTGTTTTGAGAACCCACTTTCATGCTGTGCGCCTTCTGGATATCTCATCTCCCTGCAGCTGCGTCGCTGGGGTACTTCGGGCGCTTAGTGAAGGGTTGAGGGCTTTGTCACGGGAGTTTGGCTCTCAAGTCAATTTTGAAACTCAACGGCAGCACAGCTGGGTACTTGTGCCCTAATAAAGCCATCTGGGCATTTCTCAAGGTAATCCTCACATACTCCGTAACAAGTATTTCTTAGTCACTGGGGCCCCCCTTCTTGAGAAACTCCCATGTCTACAACAATGAAGAGTGAGCCTGGAGACCTAAAATCTTGGAAGCCAGTTAGAATTGGAAGATAAAATAGGGTTGTTCTGAGGGAGTCAGGTGGTCATCGTCAGGAACCATAAGGGATCGGGGACCTCCCTGCTTTCGTAGAGCTGTTTTGCTTTCGAGCATTTGTGCCAGAGGATTCGTGCAATGAGTTCAAGGGAACTTCTCTACTCCCAAAGGATCCTAAGTATCTTTATGGTACAACGTACGGTTTATGGCTTAGGGTTTAGGGCATGCTAAGCACTTATATGGTACAAAATAGGGATTCGATACTAGGAATGGATGATGTAGTTTACGTCCGTTTTCCCCCATATAGGTGTTGAGGATCCTGTGTTACTGCAAATGCATCGACTCCTACATTGTGGGTTTTGACGCGGCTTCCGGGATCCGTCAAAAACACAGAAGCTTTCCACCAACCTATATGCCGGCTAAAGGAAACTTTGATGTAGTCAGGACCCACTTATACACGGTTCTGCTAAATACTTTCTGGAATACTTTGACTTTCGATAATTACGGCTTCTCAGCCTATACTTGCAAGACATCCCCAGGTTTCACGTGCTTTGTTTGGGCCAAGTGCTTGGGTTTGTGCTTTATCGCAACTGCTATCTGCAATGCATGCTCTCGAAAAGAACTTGAACAAATTCTCGTGTGGTGGCGCCCCAGGTTCATCTGTCATCAGACAGCACACTCACAAGCAGCCGCATGCAGAACCATAAAGGAGAAGGAAGATGCCCATTCCCAGCCATACATGTGTAGGATCAGGATCAATTTGGATGAGATTACTGGAGGGTCGGTCCCAAAGTATGATAGCCAGGAAACCTTAGGCTTCAGAAGAGCTTGATACTCAGAATTTGCGAGCCGCGCTCTTGACGCTGTTGTACATGTCAGATCCCGCCGTGCATCCCAAATTTGTTAGGCTCCAGGCATGGAAACAAGAAAATTAAATCCATAGCTTTGAGAAGCCCACGGCAGCAAAGGATTCTCGCTTGGGTTTTAAGACCCGGAAGGATCAGCGACAGGCAGGGCGCGTGCCCTCCCTAGCACTGCAGTCCAAAAAGGGCTCTTATAGTGTCTGGCCGAGGGACCCTGCAGCCTGAAGGTCGCTCATTGCTCAAGATGTAATGCAGACCCGTGATTAATAAGCCCCCTCCTTGTAAGGGCACGAATATTAGGATCCCTACTAGAATTCCTATTAAGGGGAGGAGGTTTATTAATCAGCCATCTATACTACACCTAGATCACGGATCCCCTTGCGGCCAAGGAACGTCAACACGGTCCACCAATGGAAAGGTTTTCTGAAAGCCTGGGGCCCCTATTTAAAAGCTGCAGGTCAAGCATGGCTGCAGGGTTCAGCACTGACGCCGCCCCTCATGAAAGAAGCGAATAAGACGCCATTGCTGCGAAACTCTCCTTGGCGAAAGCAGGCGATGGCAGTGCAGAAAGCAGCTTATGTGTGAACCTGTGTGCTGTGATGCTTTGACATACCTTGGTCCCTTAAAGTAGGACCTCACATTGTCTTCGCACTACATGGAAGATTTTTCCCACCAGGAGCAGGGGGGATTGCAGGGCATTTGTGGTTGGGGCACAGGGCTTTCAGGGTTCTGTGTTTCGGGGTCCTATGATTGGACTTAGGCATGCAAAAAAAGCTTGGACCCAATTGGTTTACAGGGCTTCGGCTTTACTGGGTAATCTCAGCACATTCTGCAAGTGCGCACGACAGCCCTTTGCAAACTAATGTTACGTATGAGAATGCAAGAAAAGCTTCACTTGGTACCTGTGCTTTCTCCTGGGAGCGGATCCGTCTAAGAATTCAATTCATATTCAATCTGCCAAGGCAGTACCCTCCACTTTCCCGCTCCACTTTAGTCACTTTAGTAACCAGCAAGCCTAAAATGAAAAAACGCAATCATTGTAGTTCCATCTTGTTTTCCATTCCTGGACCCTCAGCCCACCGTAAAGCACGCCGTTCCATCCTCACGAGCTTCAGTCAACCCAGTGCCCTTGTGCCCCAGGAATGCGCACAGGCCCTTCCCCCAAATGTCCAAGTGCCCAAAATCGGAGGTTTTAGGTGCCAAAAGCCTCTATAGCATTTAGTATCGAAAGCAGCTCAACGTTTGCGTGTTTTGGGTGTTCTGGAACGTTGAGTGATATGGCTGCAGAGTGCCGTGCCTCTTAGGTGCAAAAAATTCTCCAATTGTTTTGAGCAGGGTTGCAAGTGGCTTGGCAGCAAATTTCCTTGTGATTCGCACAAGCCTTGTATGTGGCTGGCTGATCTCAGACGTTGCATACACTTCCAAAAGCACCCACCATCTGCTCATTACACTCCTGATGTTCATGTTTTAGCCAGTCGGTTCACCAGTAGCTACTAGCCCTTTTCTTTCAGCGGCTGATGTCGCGAGACCGGCGCTCGTCCTCCTCCTCCACATCCTGACTCCACAAATAAGAAGCACAATAAGAAAATCTGCAGCAGCACAACCAGCACGACTATCAAACTTCATTTTGGGTCTTGACATCGTTAACGGCATCATCAACACTATTCTTGTTGTGGTTATTGAGTCGGAAAGTGTACAGCTTCATGTAGACTCTGAAGCCCTATACATTCTCAGAGAATCGCACCGATCATCACTGAAGCGCAATACCATTATTTAGCATTCTCGGAATCCGTTCCGGGGCCCCTCGTCCGGGAGACTTCAAACATGCCATGGAGACTCCAGAACAGACGGAGAGGCGTGATATTTTCAGGCGTCCGCCTATGTGGCTTTCTCAAAATCATGCCCTAACCCTGAGGCTCTAAGTCTATAAGTCGTACCTACACTGAAGCCTAAAGTCTATAGATACCACCTACACGGAGCCTTAGGGTTGCAGTTAGGGCCATGAAATGTGGAGATTACACAGAGATTACGGGGGTCCCCATTAAGGAGTAGGGGGTTGGTTAAGGGCCACGAGCCAAGTAGGTTATGTAGAGATGTCTAGGGCTACCTAGGATACACCACGGGATATATGGAAATGTGTTTATACATAGTGAAAACATGCACAGATGTACACATATTTTGTGTGTCTCTGCGTATGTACACATTATATATATATAGAACCATACAGCATATACATACGTATATTATGTATATCTATATCTCTCTCTCTCTGCCTCGCTCTACGAAGCATTTAGGCATATAAAGGTCTGCTGGGCTACAAGAACGCGGAGCCCTGTTTTCCAAACTACCTGATGCCTTACCAAATTCCTGAGTGACAGGTTTCTCGGTTTTTGTATACTTGAGGCGCCCTCAAGTAGGGTGAGCAACATCACACACTCTTAGGGGGCCCACAGCTCTATGCCATTTTACCGGGGATCGGGGATCATGGGTGAAATCCTACACTTCCCCGTAGGTATTCTTGCAATCCCACTAGAGTTCTTTGTAAGTTTTAGTTATGTCAGTCAGGTAACCCAATTAGCATCGCCACAAAACCCCCAAACTTCCACGAATAGTCCCTGTGCATCGCACAGGACACTTGGCTTCAACTGTGAATGCGGCCGCAGCTTTCCGACTAAGATGGGACTGTCGGCACACAAAGGAAACTCGGCAACACGGGTGATTGCTGTGGGTTTGGGGCTGGCATCTAGTAGTCTAGGGTTGAAGGATTGGGTTCGGGCTTTCGAATCGCTGAGTTATTTATAGTCATAGAGCTCGGGTAGGGTTCAAGTAGCGTTCGCTGGCTGTCAAGGAATGTTGATTTGGGACGTCTTGCGTAGGTGCCGCGACAGTGTCGACCCCCAAGTCAACTCTAAATCCCGCTGCTTGCTTTTGTAACAGGAGCCGCTGTGGAAACACATATATATATATATATATGTATACATATAGAGGTGGTAGCTCTCACGGTTTGCCAAGTTAGGTTTCCGGGTTAATGTCAAAAAACTAGCACAGACGGCCGTCACCTGCACCTCATTTGCCAGCGAGCTCGGCGTCATTCAGCCTTGAACAGGCCTTCATTGCCTTCGCTACCTTGTTGGTAAGAGTTTTGCGGTTGAG
The DNA here is from genome assembly GCA_905231905.1 of Symbiodinium pilosum. NCBI lineage: Eukaryota > Dinophyceae > Suessiales > Symbiodiniaceae > Symbiodinium > Symbiodinium pilosum. The sequence goes on from CAJNIZ010027792.1 coordinate 41,978, forward strand.
GCTTCGTACAGATATTCACAGTAATCCTCACTTAGACGGCCCTTCAGATGCCGAGCTGGCTGTAGGGTAATCCTCATAGTAATCCTGTATCCCTACCATGGGACGGATCGGCTGGGCCCGAAAGACCTTACACTACCTCGCTCCTAGAGCCTTACAAGCCGACCCCCTTGACTCAAACACTGAGAATCTCCGTGGTAGCTGGGAGTTCTTCAAAACAACCCTACATGGGAGTTTCTTGGGTGCCTATTCTCGAGCCCAAGAGGGAATATAATACTTCTTGCGGGATTTGGGAGCCCTCAATTCTGGAAGCCCATAGAATCTCTAATTTCCACCCATGGCCCGCGTTGTGATAGAAACTGATCCCTGAACCACTGCCCACGCCCTCCCCAACCACAAACCCCCATCCCTCAGCCCTTACCTCTCTATCCCTAACGCCAGCCCCCAATATGGCCTTCTAAGCCCCCAAAACCCTATGTAATCTTTTTAGAGGCCCTAAACCGTTTTCCTCTCAAAGTTAGAGACCACGCCGATCACTCCAAGGACGGTTCTGTAGTTTGACTGTGCCGCAAGAACCAGGAGGTGACACGGCTTCGGGCTTGGGGATCAGGGTTTAGGGTTCAGGGTTTGGGGATCAGGGTTGAAGGGATGTATGGGGTGTAGGGATTTAGGTAGTAGGGGCGTGGGCTAAGGGGTTCAGGGATTTAGGGTGTGGGGCTTCCCATAGGCTAAGGGTGATCTAGTAGGAATGTATGGGGGGTCTTCAAATTGCATCCCCAAGGTTATTTGCGTTCTCTACAATGGATCATAGATGGAGTATTCGGACAAAGTCCTCCATAGGGACATAATAGCTAATATGGTTACCTTCATCCCTTGTGGCCCTTGTGGTCTATTAGGGTGGGGGGTGGGGCTCACCAAATGCAGCTGATGCGTGCCCATTTAGACATAAGCGTGCCCGAACAGAACATACGCAGACAATTCTCACAGCAGACCGTGCATACATCTGAAGATTTTGTTGAGGCCCGAGAAGCGCGCCCAGTACCTTGAGCCTAGCATGAAACTCCAGGCTCCGAGAGCATTGAAACTTCAGCCCAACATCGACTACTGCACCGCCTGCTTCAGGGATCTGTGCATAATGACCTGGCTGAAGTTCTGAGCAAACAAAACAGCATGTCACGAAGCCTGATCTTCTAGGTGGTATCAGAGCCCGCAGTACTAAGTACGTGGACCGGTTGGGTAATAAAACGTGCATACCGGGCTTTGGGGTACCTAGACCCTCAACAACTAGACGCGTTGAACCTGCAGAGTCCATCTGGTAGCCAGGCTACCTATTTAGACTGCGGCATGAATTTAGAATCAAATGAACGCAAAAAAAGCTTTCCAGACGCCTACAACCCCACAACATCCGGACGACCTCAGAAAAAAAACACGTGCACCTCAGATGCGCCTGGCTCTGCCAAGAAGCGTCGCAACTCAGTGGTCTCGGAAGCTGAGGTCAGGATTATTCCTGGTAGTTAATGATTACTGCTAGAAGAAAACACCCCGCCACCCCGCCAGCGCCAATGTATGCCAATGTCACCGTCACAGCCACGGCCACGGCCACCGCCCCCGCCACCAACACCACTGCCGCCGGCACCAAAACTGCCGCCACCGCCACCGCCACCGCTACACCGCCGCCGCCTCTGGCACCACTACCACTACTACCACCACCACCCGAACTGCTGATAGTTTTATCAGTATCCAACACGGTAATGCTTGCGCATTTTGCTGTGTTTCTCGGGCGATTACATACTTGCAGGCCGTCTTTGGCAGGTCGAGAAAAGTCCTTGTGGCCGCTAGAGCAACACAATAGGATGGAATCAAGACGGGAAAGGAGCTTTAGTGTGTTAGCAGTCCGGGCGCATGGTTTAAGAGGTTTGGAGTACAAAGTTCAATGGATTGGAGGGCTTGGTACTTGGCACGTAGGGATCTTGTTCTGGTGATCAACAAGCCCTGACAATCGTTTCCACGAGACAAACTCGGTTGCGCCCCTGCAGACCCAATCCCTCACCCCTAGGGCAGATTGCTATGCTGGTTCGAATTCTGATCGTACTCAACACTCTTCATTGCTGGCTTGGTCGTCAACAAGCATGGTGGGCAGGAATGACCAGATGTTTAGTCAAACCTGAGGCCTCTCCCCAAGCGCACGAGAGGCTCATGAGAGAGACGGAATGCTAGGTTTCCCCTTGCCTGTTGTACGAATGTCGTTGCCATCGCAGTCAACCACAGCAATTGTGAACAAGGCCCCTGGCTGATCAGATCATGCAGATTTCATCTGCCAGCTCCTGTGCAGAAGGCTGCAAGCACAACAAGACAGCAAGCCTGTGATCACAATGTCCACTGATTGCGTACGCTTTGCGCCAACACTGCATGCATGCGTCCACTCACAGGCAGATTCGCTCGTCATAGATGGGCCGAACAAGCGAAGTCGACCGTCCCTGGCCTCGAAGGCAAGGTCTAGGGAGTCTAGGGTCGGCAGGTCAGACTTCTTGTTCTGGCAGCGGCGGCGGCAGGCTGGTGAGGGCGGCGGCGATGATGGTGGCGGCGGCGGCGGCGGTGGTGGTGGTGGTTGTAAGGAGTAGTAGTGGCAGCAGCAGTATTTTATAGTAATTACCACTACGAATAATAGTAGTGGTAGGAGTAAGAGTAAGAGTAGGAATAGGAGTGGTAGCGTAGGGGTAGGAGTTGGAGAAGTACAGCATGATAAGCAGGATGGCCCACCAGCATCGCAGTTTGTCTGTTGTCCTTGCTGCTGCGGTGGTGGTTTGTTGCAACCTGATTCGGTATTACTGCGTCGTACTAGTTGAATGTGATTTTGGGTCGAACTTGTTTTCCTGTACGGATTGTATGCTATAGGCTATAGGCTTGCCAAACAGGTGCAATGTGTCCAAGGCATAGTTGAATGACGGGATCGTCTGGCAAGAAAGAGCAGCTACAGTCCGGGAAGTGCCTAGTGCAAGACTCCTCCCTAAGTTGATCGAAGGCAGTACACGGCTATAGCTGGATTCTGCAATGCTGGCATGAATATTAAGGCAAACCACTTGAGATTAAAGAGGGAACTGCCGATATGCTGGTGGCAGTAACACATGTCCAACAAACTCCAAAAACAAGTTGCAGAGTCCATGTAGGGTTGGATTGGCCACGGGCTCCTGAAGTTTACGCGCGGTTCCAGATGAAACTGCCAGCTCCGTAGGCTCCGCTCCTTGGCTATGGGCATTCCGAAATACCATAAATGGCTGGAGCAGCGATACCCTGATGCGTTCAAAGAGGCTCACCAGGAGCAAGCTGATCATGTGTACGTGGACATCAACACCATGCTCCACGATTGCATGCGACACGCGACCAGTGCGGATGGCTTCTACCAGCATCTGTTTGCCAAGCTTGATGCTCTCTTCCGCACCGTGGTGCCAATCAACAGCGTCTATCTCGCCGTTGATGGTCCTGCTTGCTGCGCGAAGTGTTTGACACAGCGACAGCGCCGCAGGGCACATGCCCAGAAGGATGCCAAGAGCGCAAAAGGGAAAGGCAAAGGCAAGCGAGGAAAGTGGGGTGCAGATGGAGCCTCACCACTATCCAATAACATGCTCACACCTGGTGTGCCATTCATGACAAGCTTGACAGCCGCGCTCGAGTATTATGCCGCAAGTCGCTTGTACCCAGGCGGGTGCTTCAGCAGGTGCCATGCAGCCACCGTCAGCGGGGCGCAGGCTGTCGGCGAAGGCGAGCACAAGATTGTTTCTCAGATGCTGCGCAATGCTGCTGCAGCTACAGCAGGTGGCTCTGCAGAGGAAACCCACGTCATTTCTAGCGGGGATGCTGACATTTTCTTGCTATCTCTTGTGCAAAGCACCTGCCGTCGCGTACGAGTGGTCTCAGAAAGACCGGATGAGGGTGGCCAGGGCAAGAGACGCAGGGGCATGATTTTGCAGATCTGGAACGCCGAGGTGCTTTCAAAATACATTCTGTCTGAGCTGAAATGTCCGGGCACGCGCAGCGCGCCCGATGAAGCTGCGTTGCGCCGGGACTTTGCATTGCTATCCCTCCTGGGAGGAAACGATTATCTGCCCGAGCTGAAGTGTGGCATGGGTGCCCAGCAGCTCTGGGAACAGTACCTCAGTTTACGTCGGAAGCAGTTCGCTTCAACATCGCTCATCCAGGGCTCCGTTGTAGAGGAAGGGCTGCCGCTCTCACATTTGGAGGGAGGGTGGGCATACGAGTTGGGCGAAAGAGGGGCTGCTTTCATTGCAGAGCCATATGAACACTTCTCTTTCTACCTGCCGTTTCTATCCAAGCTTATGACGATTGCAGCCGGAGGTGCAGTTGCGAAAGCTGCTGTATGCGACAGAACGGCTGAAGGTGTCCGCAAGTACCTCGAGGGACTTCTTTGGAATTTGGAGATGTATCATCATGGATACTGCGGTGATTTTTACTACGTTTTAGAGAAACCGAGCTCGTTAGCAAAGCTTTTTTTGGATCGGGAAGGGCCGGACACCATAACTTCAGTCATCCTGTGGAAGAAGTGCCCTTGTTGGTTATCTATCAGGAAGCTATCCCCGCCTTACCCCAAGTACCTTCTCCGGTGGTGTCTATCCTCTGTACCTCAGGTTACTGTCTAGAAAAGCCTGGTGACCTAGTATGACCTAGTGCTACACCTATTGTGCGTATATGATTTACCAGAACTTCCCACGATTCCTGAACCCTTACCGCGGAACCCTCATGGGCAAGTTCAAAACCTGCTCCCTAGGAAGAGCTTGCAAAGCTTTGCCAGTGCCCGAGTGATTGCGCAGTACGTCTCCTCCCTTGATGCTGATGACATTGATCCCTTGGCTCCTCCAAGGCTGCGAGGAGAAGGGGCTTGGGTTTGAAGTTTGGGGTTTGGGATTTAGGGCTTGGATTTAGCGATAAAGCTTTAGAAGTTATGGTGCTCATGGCCTAGAAACTACAGGGCTTAAGCTCAGGGAGCAGGGCAGGAGTCGGGTTTGGGGACCAGGACTACGAGATGCAGGGGTTATGGGACTGCAGGGATTGTCCGAAGCTCCGTGTGGGCTTCAGGAATGGTCAAGGATGTTGCAGAATTTGGATATGCAGGCTTCCAAGCTGGAAGACATCAGGATAGATAAAGTGTGGATTCTTTTTACCCAGACCCCCACAAGAAGCCCCTTGAATCCGGTCCTCAGTATAAGAGTTGGGGCTATCAAAATCCTCGTATGTATAGTGTCGGGATGATAGGTTGGCGGCCCATGAAATGCAGTGCAGGGCTTGCTCTTCAAGGGTTGTTTGAAGAAATATAGGGGAGGGGAGTGAACATTTAGAGCGTAAGATCCAACATATGGAGGGTACTGAAAATCATGGTCTGGAAAGGCTACCCTACATCTTAGGGGCCAGTAGTATATTGGGGGCCCAACATGAGATAATACCTTGATATAAGCATTCTAGACAAAGGGGGCATTTGGCTTTGTTTGCCTATGATGTAGTTGTGGTAGTTTCCCTAAATCGGGGGACTCCAATATAGACCCCCATATGTTAAAGTCCGTAGCATAGGGACCCCAATAAACCTCCAATTTTTGGAAACCCTAAAACCTATGTCGGTGTATACCCTTATATAACCCCTATATGGCTATGGCCCCTTTAACCCTCCCTTTTGGGACCCGCCCCCTCCATGAAAAGCCACTGCAGCCCGGTTACATAGCCCTTTGAAGAGAGAGTAAGATTCACTCAGATGACGACATACGAGTTATTTAGGAGATTTTTATGGCTTAATAGGGATTATATAGGTATCATACAGGGATTATAAAGGGTCTTATAGGAGTTATAGAATTCAATCATCTGGAGCATCATTAGCGAGTCAGGTTTTTAAGCTACACTCGGTTTGAGTTGGCATCTTCACGGTGCGGCAGTTCCGGTATGGGATCGGTCCATTGGGTTGTAATCGCAATAAAAATTTGCACCCTCGGTGGTTGGGGGTTTTCTTTCTGATTCTTGAAGGTCAGAGTTTGGCCCCATGCGACCTATTTCCTGCGCGATCTGCGTCCTGCCTGTGCAGCATGCAGAACAGTGCCTCGGACGTTCCTGAATTTGAATCCCAAAGAGCGCTCTGAGTGTGCTGCTTACGGCCTTCAACAAGACCTATGGGATCCCCTGATGACTATTAGGTACTAGGCACTGTTAAAGAAAGCAGCACTTTTTCAAGGTGGACTTGAACAAGGAGTTGGGCATGCTGGAAATTTCATGACCCACTAAATCGCGAACCTGAAGCGGCGTTTGTTTAAATGTGCCCTCGTGCTATGGTACGGCGGTTTTTTTTTAATGACCCCAGAAACAGGAGCCAGAATGCTGAAGATAACCGAGTGAGGAAAGCCCCATAGGTCCATAGAACCTTCGGAAGGTCTTGAAGCCTTCCAAAAAAGCCCATGGCTAATATGAAAACTGTTCGGTTTCTTGTTCTGGAGGCTAATTTCGGGCAAGCCCATGGCGGCTTGTTTCTCAAACTGGCGGAAGCGCAAGCCCTACATATTCCCATCATCAAGCATCATTCCCTAGATGTCCATGGATATCCTCACATATCCGCACATCCCCCTCTATATCCCTCAATGTGCCTCTAGCTCCTGTTGTCAAGTGTGAGCCTCAGGTTCCTGTGCCCTGCAGCACCCATGCTGCGACCGATGTTTAAAGCGGACCACCCATTGCTGGGTGCCGTGAACTCCATCGAGCTGCCCAGATGTTTTGGGATTCTGGGTTTCGGGTTCAGAGTGTGAAGCTGAGGAATCTGTGGTTTTGAAGCTAAGGGCTTCATCGCCTGCATTTCCGAAGGGTTATGCACCTCAGGGTAGTAGCCGTACGAACACCACCCTTTTATGAATCTTGATGACGTCATCTTTGCGTTGCATATTTCAGTACTACAATACAGCACAATCTGAAACCCAAAGAGGCTTTTTCTTTTCAGACGCTTGATGGGCAAGGCTTTCTGAGGAGCTCCAGGAGTGCAAGAAGAAGACCGCTGCTCTTCACCAGCAGATGATGAGCCTACGTGCGCAGGGCCGCGATGATTCAGCGGTGAAGGCAGGGGAAGACCGTGACATAGTATTGTATCAGTCCTATTATTCCTATGCACCTTTGCTGTCTGGTCACATGCTACACAGCATTCTAGTCTAGTTTTTGTCTGGTGGAGCGTTGCTTAATGCCCGTTGTTCCTACCACCTGTACGCATGCATGCGAAGGCACAGCTGACAATTGCACAGCAACGCACCGAGTCCCTCAAGAAGGGTGGCAGCGATATCGACCTAGTTCCGCTGTGGGAGGTGGACGCGGAGGTTGCTGAGAAATGTGCTTCCAAGGGCTTGCCAGAGTTGGAGTTCAGACTTGATGTTTCGCTGGTGCGCGGGGATGGCGAAGCCTTCACTCTTCCGGCTCCTGCCCGTGGCATGAGGCCCGCACAGTGCAATGGCGTTGTCTACATAGAAGGGGAGTGGCCATCGGCAGAGAATGAGCCCCAAGGGGCGTCAGAAAATGGCGAGGTGTTGGGTGAAGAGGCAGCAAACGAAGAGGAGCTTCAAAACGACCTTGAAGAAGTTGCGGAGGAGCCCCTGGGTAGGATGGTGCACAGGGATTTGCGGGGAGGTGGGCTCATTCCAGGCTGGGTGAAAGGGTAAACTGGGAGATATCCTTGCGCGGCTGTCGACTCTACACTGTATCGCCTATGAGCATCCTGATTGGTGCTAGCATTTGCAAATCCTACTTCCGGTATGGGTAGAGGGGGGGTATGCGTGTCTGATCGGATCAGTGAAGATTTTGCTACGTGCTGCTCTACCACTACCCATTTTGTGTTATTCCTTACTAGCATTGTCGCAGCGGCCGCTTCAACAATGAGGCCAAACTTCTCATTATAAATCCCCGGATTCTGAATGTGAATCAACTACAACGGCAGTGGCTGTCACTACTCTCAACTGCTACTGTGCTACTGCGTGTGGTGTTCCGTGTTGATAACACATGAGCACTGTTCGTAAATTGCTGTGCCGCGGGTCCCTTGTCAGGTTCCTGCTCCAAGATGGTAGTACATTACCTACCAGAGTTTCCTCAGTTCAGGGGAGCATCAATGCAGGTAGCCTTCCACGTCTGACTGTCCCATAACCCGTACCCCCCCGTCTATATCCATTCTAGCAGAACATGTATGACCCCTTAACCCCTACTGCGTAGGCTCTCTCTCTACTCTATCTGTACACGAACCTGCATGCTTTCAAAAGCCGCTGAGGAGCTTGAGCCGGGGGTTGTCTTCGAAGTGGGGGCCACAATCCAGGCCTACTGGCCGGAGGATGGAACCTACCTCCCTGCCACTATAACCCAGGCACCGTGTGGTTTAGGAGAATATTGGGATAATGGAAAATGAAATGGAAACTACTGTAGTATATTAGGGTTATATTGGGGATATATTGGGATAATGGAAAAGAAAATGGAAACTACTGTAGTATATTGGGGCTATGTTGGGGTTATATTGGGGTATGACCCAAGCACCTGGGAAAGGGGTGGTGCACGGACTATTCGGCTGGGTAGGAGGAGCTGTCTCGAGATCATGGTGTCTTTTTGCAACAAGAGAGGGTCTACTATGTTGGGGGGTATTCGCTTAGCAGGAGCGTTTGTGGAAATGGACTTATGTCCTTGAAGGTTAATAGGGACATAATGTTGACATGTCTTGGTGGCGCTTGGTAGGGAGTCAAGGAATGCATCCTGTTCATGGTCCGCAGATTGTGCTAGCCAAGCTTCTTGCCATCCATTTCTTCATTCTAGCTTCTAACCGGGGATATGTTTGGGTGCTGTTGCTTTTTATCGCCTGCGGGCTGTGAGAATCAGACCCCCCAATGCCTTGAAAGCTCCCATGTTCTATCTGGCTGAGTCAGTCAAAGTGCGGATAGTAAGGATATCAGGATGGGAAAGTTCAAGCGAAGCACCGTCCGCTAGTGCATGGACAGGTACTTTCAAACTACTGTTGTATCATAAATGTCGCATTTGTTGAGCTTCATGTCCAACAGCAAATTTGAAAAAGGCCAAATAGACTGTCATGTCTCTTTTCTTTGGTGGTGTGTCCACTCTTCTTGATCCTGTCTGGGGTCCGTGTATGAGGACTGCCATTTGAACGGGAGTATCGGAACTCTGGGCCTGGTACCGCGACCTGAGAAAGGACCTCCTCCACCCACCTAGTACCTAGTAGTGACCGCAAGGAATGATGCTATTGATATAGAAAACCATGTGCAAGTCCAAGTGTAGTTCTACAACATGCTATGGCATCTACTATTATTAGTGCGTGGGGCGGATCATCTTACTGAGATTTTGTGTGTTGCTGTTCGCTTCGATGCTCCAAGGTATATGACGACGGCTCCTTCCAGAATCTGGGCTACAGCCAAGATGTTTTTGATACGCCGCAACCAGCCCCATACAGGAAATTCACCAGGGTCCCTCCCTTCTGGATTCTTGGGTGCGTGCTACAGCAGAAGCCCAGGATTGTGTGGGATGAGGACGGATCTCAGAGCGACGTGCCGGCGGATTATGTGCAGATGTGTCTTAGCCGCGCTAGGGGTGGGGGCCTGTTTTTGGAAACTCCCAATCTCTGCATACTTCTATTTCCCCCCGTGCCCATTTTATACTTTGATGGTTTTTCCAATCGATTCTTGTTTTTTGGGGTAATGTCCCTATTACCCGTTGCTGGTTTTGGGCTTCCGGCTTCAAAATATGAGGGCGTAGTACATACCTGGGCAAAAAGCACAATGCCTCGCAGAAGGCCTGATTACCTAAGCATCTAGAATTAATCGAATTATAGTTCATGGGTGTACCTCCGCTGTGAAAATGCTGGGTTTATAAAAGAAACAAGCACGACAAGCTTTCTCAGTAGACAGCTTCATTTCCTCTTGTTAGCAGTCAAGCACATGCAGAAGGAGCTTTAAGCCTTTGAGCCTTAGACGGCTGCCCAGCGCCTTCCAGTGCTCCTTCAAATGGCCTACAACGTCGGTCCCCTATTCAATATAATTAGGTTCGTAGATCCTCCTATGTCATTTGCCGAGCACCTAACCGAAGCTCGCACACTTGCCATATCCATCCTCAGCCCTTACGTCCCCACCCTTTACTTCCAGTAAAGCCCTCGATGGTCTCTCATGTCCTATCGTACTCGCTCTGCCCGTCGATATCCTCTACCCTAAGGGTCCAAGTACTTAATGACCATGTGCTTACCCATTTCCTGCAGCATAATTAATATGCCCAAGCCCTACCTAAGTCATTGCTGGGTACATGGACCCTCAGGGCTGAAAGTGTAAATGTGCCCCGTACATCCGTCACAATATGGCTCCGAGCACCGCAGGCTTGGTGAGGGTACCGAGCCTGATGAACCACCTGCAAAACGGCCGCGTGTTGTTAGCTGACTGATCTCATGCGCCGTTCTGACAAAAGGCCAAGGTTTGGGGTTTTGAGGGAGTAGGAAGGGTATTTTCAGGGAGAGGCACATTGGCATCCAAAAGTGTGAAGTGTTGAGTCTCCAAGCTCTGGCTTTCTCGGTGATTCGTGGGCAGTTTCAGCCAATTTCCCTGAAGATGGATGATTTCGGAAGTGTACCTCTCTTGCCAGATACTTCCAAACCTACTTGTTTGAATAAAGGCATCTAATCCAACACGCAGGTGCGCCTACATTCATCCCGATGTGATTCTGATAGAGCCCCCTCTGCTCAGCAAAGATGCGGCCCAACGGCATGCAAGAGTATTGCCACGGTCTCTATGTCAAACCGTGCCTACGTGTGAAACTCGCGATGCACACCCTATGCCCGAGAAGCTACCGTTCGACTTGCGCATGTGTGATTTGGATGCGAAATTTGTGCTTAGCGTATTTCTGCCTGTAAGAGGTCATAGTGAAAATTGCCGGAGAGCCACCCCAAGCCCAACCCACGTGGAAGCCAGTGGTGTTCTAAGGACTGAAGGTTTAACCCTGCCGTAAAGGCGTTGAGGGGATATATGAGCCCTTATCTAAGCGTGATTCAGCCCAATTTTATTAATTGTGGGGAAGGATCAGGGTCCATCAAGTTTGGATTTGTCAAGTTGCACGAAACCCGGATCCTGGCCTACTTTCAGCATAAGAATATCCAGAAGAAGACCGCCAGCAAAGTATTGATCCTCGTAGGAATAGTGATTGAAAGTAGCCGTGGGGCGGGTGGCCAACAAGTGTTGTTGGAATTGGGACTAGAGGTTTAATGTGTAGGGGTTAGGATTTAGAGAATATGCGCCTTTGACGTTGATGTCGGCTTCGGGTTGTCGATCAAGATTCGAACGATCTTTGTAAGGACGCAGGAATGACTTCCAGAGAGAGAGAGATATGTATATATATATATATAGATGAAGGTGTTGGGAGTTGGTTTGCCCAAGGATGAAGCTCAAGGCAGTGGAGGGGAAGCTGAAATGCGCGAACAGTTACTAGCGTTTGTTGACCCGAAGGATCCAAGGACCCAAGTAATAGGGCTTTAGGCCCCAAATACCATTAATACTATAGTTTAGGAGGACCCCCCACCCTCTCATACTGGTATAATAGGAACATAAGAGGACCCTAATATAATCCCTATTATCCCCTACAGTCACTATTACTGGGTGGGGGGTCCACCTAAATGACAGCCTTTGAACCCTAACACCCCATTCTTTGGGTCCTTGGACCCTTAGGGTGAACTTCATAAATCCTCAGAGGCTGGTTAGAGAACCCATTGAACTCTGCCTCAAAACCTGACTTTTCTGAAAGTCAAAAACGTGCGGGAGTTTCTGTGGATGCTGCGAAAAACCCCACAAGTCCTCATGAGGACATATAGGTCTTTCCCAAAAGGAGGTTTCTCTCATGTAGCCCCAAGGATTACAGTCCCTACTATAGGAACTCCCCAACATGGATTCGTGCCTTTCGAAACCCTAACTGTTGGAAAGCCCTTACAGCCTACAATTTCTGTACTTTTCGAAGCGTGGTAAACCCTACATAATCCCAGCGTCAGTCTAGATTCCATTACATGTCCATTTTCTGTTCCATGAGATTCTCCGTTATCGGGAGTGATATCAAGTAATATTCCGGAACCCTATAGTGCCTACAGAAGCCAAACACAGTTCCTGTAGAATCCTTATCTAATACAACCCAGAATAAAGACCTAAACCCTAAACCTTTGGGGGAAGGGAGAAACTGGCAGGCCCCAGAGCACCTGGCGGATGTAGAGCTGGCGGCTTCAGGGACAAGGCTTCCCGGGATCAGGGACGGAGAGCACTTGCTACTGGTGCTTCAGGGGGAGTGGGGGAGTGAATATTACGGCGTTTGGGGTTTAGGTTTGAGGCTTTAGGGTTAGTGGGTGGATGGGGGGGGTACATAAGAGGATTGAATTAGGGTGGAGTAAAGGGATCCACTCCCCAACTCTCCCTTAAGCACCAGTAGGTTGGAGGGTCAGGGGTACTTAAGCATACTTCTGACGTGTATAAGCGACATGAGAACCCCAGCTATCTCAAATCATTAAGCTACTTACTAAGCCCTCCATGGCCTTGCAAGCAGCGGTGTAGGTTTGTTTAAGATTTATGAAGCCTACAGGGTTGCACAAAAGCTTTGCACAGGATTCATAGGGTTTTGGATTTGAGGGTGTCAAGGCGAGGGCTACATCGTAAAATTCAGGGCCCTGGTGTTAGGATCGGTGGCTCGTTTTTCCCCACGGGGTCGTGCGAAGTGCAGAGCAAAAACAAGAGTTGAGGCCTAAAGAGGGTTCAAGGATTGATTTCAGGTTTATGTCTAAACTTGGAACCAAGGCTTCGGGTTCAATGTTGGAGGTTAGGATTTAGGGTATGAAGCTTCCTGGGGCTGGATTTTAGTGGTAGGTTTTAGGGTCAAAGCTTCGTCTTTCCAAGCTCTGAAATTAAGGGTTCAGAGTTCTGGATGCAACGTTCGAAGCGGAGAACTGCGCAGTCGTGTGCAGATGTGCGAAGCCCGCTATGCTAGAAAATCTCTTCATGTCATACGTGGCCATATCCGATTTCGTTGTGTGCTCGTTTTGCGCAGAAAAAGAGGCATTGCATAGCAGCTTGAGAAAGGGAATAGGGATCATCAGGGACAGGAATTCGCATCATGTGTGGAATTCAAGGCCCTTCCAGGAGTATCTACTTGATGGCTACATCAGCATCTTTGTTGGTTCAAGGTTTGGGGTGTAGGGTCACGGACGTTTGGGACTGCAGGGTTAAACATTGAATCTTTATGTTTCTTCCCTTCTGCAGCTTCTTCCCAGACCCTAGTTGCTGTGGTTCTGCATCAAGAATACAGGGAACCAAAGCCACATGAGCCATAGTCTACACTCCTCAAAGGGGGTATATGTAGGGGATTCTATGGCTCACATATTTTCATTGTTAAGAAACTGGGTAAGCGAAATATTCTAGTGCCCTCATCTTTAGTCACAGGGATTTAAGAATTCGAGCTTGACAGACTAGACCTCACAGGGTTTCAAAGCTCAGCGCTATGCAGCACGTAGATGGCACCAGCTTGCTGGTGTCTACTCGGAAACCCCAAAGCCTCTAAAGCCAATAGACCTTTCAAGCCCTCAACCCGCACACTGAAATTTTGGAACTCGCGGTCTTTGCTGAGGTCCTGTGGCTCCGCTGCTTCCGTCACCACAGAGGATTGGGGGCTCGAGGGTTTGGGATTTAAGGTTTGGGGGGATTGAAGGTTAACTTGGATGCTTATGGAACGCACACTCCAGTTTTTAATGTAGCTAGAAGTCCCTGATCGCGTAGGTATGGTTTTTAATTCGGTCAGAGCTGCAGGTGTGTTTGGGTTGTAGTTGCCCTGGACTTCCAGATGCAGATTCGAATTGGTGTATAGTAAGGTAAAGGGCATGAACTTAGAAAGTTTGAGGTCTGGTTGCAAGGATTTTGGGGTTTGGGGCTCGGAGTCTATGGTGCAAGCTCTCGGACATAATTTTCAGGAGCTACCGTATGGAAAGGGGGGGGCTTTCGGGTTCAGGGCGTATACAACCAGAAGTCGCCCGCCCTGAACTCTAAACTCACTGGTTCTTGTCAGGAGTAAGGGAATATCATCCCCAGACAACCCCATATAACATATTCCTTCTTCCCTACTATAACCCCAATATACACCCTATTGTATTATAGCAGTTTCCATTATCCCGCAATATATTCCCTTATTCCCTACCCTAAACCATAAACTATATAAACCATATAAACCCCCTAAACCCTAAACCTCCCATATTCCCTACTAAGAACCAGTAAGTAAACCATTAGCCAGAGACCGGGGCTTGAACCTCGCATCCTGAGATGGGGCTTCACTTTAAGACTTGGAGAATGTCTTGAAAGAGTCCCTTTTTCTAGGGGGGGTCCAAGGTCCTAAATACTAGGGTTTTAGGGCCCAAATACTACAACATGAATGGTATTTGGGCCGTTTTATTTGGGTCCTTGGACCCTTTGGGGTTTAGCCTTCAGGGATCCTTAAATGCACAAGTTTTTGGAAATATGCATTCGAGAGGTTGGCTGATGATGTGGAATGTGGGAGCATTTCAGGATGATGCTTCCCGTTGTTGCGGTCATTCTTGTGTGGGCTTAAGGTTTGCGGCGGCTATATAGGGAGGCACCCGAATTGTGCGAAACAGGTATGTAGGTATTCCAGAGCATTTATCTGGCTTTCAGCATGCGTAGGATTTTGAGTGGCTGTGGTATATTGGACTTAAGTGACAAGAAAGGCTTTGGCACTACCTTTTGGTTGATACGGGGATTGTGAAAAGAGGTTATCTCTAACCTGGTTTGGAACATGTCCGTGGGTCGGGGTTGGAGAGGCATCGATAATGACCCCAAAGTTCTGCCCCAGTATTGCTTGAGACTATTTACAGAAAATTCCGGCGTTTCGAAAAACTAGGGTCGCTGCATTTCCTTCATGGTCTTTGCCAAAGGGTTTCCCAAGCAGTCACCCGTAACAGCAAACCGCAGGCCCAAGTACCCACAAATTAGGCGGGGCTTCAAGTTCAGGTTTCACAGTTCAAGCATAAGGTTTAGGCTTGAAATGGGCTTTGAATATTTGAGTGCTTTGAGTCCTGGTAGGAGCTGGAAAGGACAACTATGTATGGTAAGCCCGTCGCCAGCGAGACTGGTGCAAGAGGAACATACAAGCATCGTAGTTTAGTCCCATGACCATGGTCACTATTACCAAAGGATCCCAGGTACATATCTGTGAAGTACTGACCTAGACCACATACAGTATAGAAACCCTTCTTTGTACCACATAAATACTTAAGACCCTTTGGTTACCTAAACAATTACAAGAATCAAAGAAGAATAAACAATAATCACGATAATGATAACGCTAACAGCAACACTAGCAACAATAACAACAATGATAATGACATCAATAAGAACAACAATATGCATGGTTACTGGCAGGTGTGTCTGGACTTGTCTCTTTGGAGTTTCTGATGCAGCAAGCTTTCCTGTATCAGTCTGTAAGGGGCTGCTAAGTACACCAATGAAAAACTACAAGGTAGTGTCCGTCCCTTTACTTACAGCAGCGCTTAAAGTGTGATTTGTCAACATGCTTGATGGTGTTCGAAGAATCTGCGTGGTAGATGCTTCCAGTCAAACCAAACCACTTCGCGGAGTTTGTAGCTTATGAATCTTGAGCTCGTCCCCCGAGTGATAGATGCGGTTTGTGTAGGGTCAGCATGGATATGGTCGTTGTCATGTCTAGAGCTTGCGAAGTTCAGCTTTTGGATTTCGTCGCATAGCAGGAATCGCTACGTCAAGAGGCGCTCCGGACGGTTCTTGAAGCCATCGAGGCCTTCCGAGGAAAAATCACCGCGGCGAACAGTTCTCATCCAATATGAAAAGAGCATTATTTGTAGGCATCATTTTTAAGCATTGCAAGCAGTTGCGAGAACAGCACGCATTGAACACAGGAGAGTTGTTCTTTTTCTGTGGAGCTGCTTGAATTACCACACTGGGACCTACCGGAGTGCCGTTCTTTGGCCTTGAATTAGGCAGATCTGCTGCGGCCCCAGCTGGAGGGAGTCCACATGCCGGCCCAAACCGGAACTACCAGATTAAGCACAGGGATCGCTTTACCATGCTTGCCGCGCTGTTGCGTGCAGCACGCTTTGCATGGTTGATAGTAGTTGGGGGTCTTCTCAGCAGGCAGTCGGTGGGCTGAAGGGTCCAGTACGAGACGGAGGTCTGAAGCTCATGGGGCCCCAAGCTCATTGAGGATACCCGCAGAAATTTGTCTTGGTGGCTAGAGGTCTTGAGCCAGAGATAGGATAGCTACGCAACTGCTGAACTGCAGGAAAATTTGTGGCATTAGGTTCTCATGGCCCTAGCTTAGTCCAGGTTGTCTCGAAACTGACATTTTGTTGAGGTGAACGTTTGCGACACAAGCTTTGTCCTAAGCAGAAAGGCCTTTTAACAAAAGTTAGGGACAAACAAGTTCTTATTCCACAACATCAGTACTTCAAGCTTTGAGGTCCCCTATGTTCAGGCTGCAGGTATCGTATGCTTCACTTTGGGGGACCTTGCAGTGTTGGTACCGACTCCCTTTCATCCGCGCACCACATCTTTTCCACATAAGCAAAGTTGCCATGTCGCGATCCTGACATCAGGAATGCCACGCAGAGAAAGCCAGAGAGGCTGAAGTTGAGGAGAAACCGCAAAGTTCGACTCCTCTGAAGGCAGGGGGCCCTTTGTCTTGAACCAGGAGCTTGAGTGCACATGCGTTCTCGTAATGAGTAGTTGATCTACTTCTAAGTTTTGGGTTGACAAAAGACATTGCCCCTGAGACTTATCAGGGAATGGCAATAGATTATTCGATTCATGCTGGAGATAGTCTGCAGATCGTGGTAGGCACCTTTTCCATCATTCCCTACTAAGCACCAGGCATTATCTGGGGTCTGTCCTCAACCACAGCTTTGGGCACTTCCAACAGGCTTACTGCTTTATCATCCGTTTTTCCCGGTGTGGCGTGCATGAAGCACACTTTATCCTAGGCATGTTGTGACGTACCCGGCCAGGGATGTGAGGTATTCAGCTCCAAATCGGGCCTTCCTTTCTCATCGCATCAAAGCACTCTGTTCCTTCAGCGAGCCCACTACAAGTGCGCTCTCGGGCATGAGATTTTTGTTGAAGACTTGCATGCAGGCCAACTGAGAGAGACAAGTCATGCAACAGTCTGCCCCAGACAACATGGACAAACGGTGCTCAACAATGACACCACGAGGCGTCTGGAGTCGGAGGGACTCGCTCGCATGGCCAACAGAGACAGAAAGCACAAGATGCAAAGCAATCGTATCTTTTTTGCAGTGTGGTGTCTTAGGCTTCAGTCGCTGAGGACATGAAGACCGTCACTAGCCTTTCACAAGATGGTGTTAGTGTCGTAGTGGTGGCCTCGCGGCTATGTTTCTAAATAAGGTTCCCTGAATACGGGATCCTATATATTGTAAGTGGTCCAAAATATGGCCCAATATGGCCCTTTTTTGGGTCTCGTGTTAATGCGGCCCTGATTTTCAGAGTACCCCAAAAAAGGACCAAACAATTTGACAACCCACCATGTACCACAAAGAGCGCTGACGAGTGTCCCCTAATTTTTGGTTGGGAGAGGTTCCCCTGCCCCTCCCGGTTACTGTTTAAGGGTTTAGGGTTTGGGGGTTTAGGGTCTAGGGTTTAGGGTTTGGGCATTAGGGTTTAGGGTCTAGGAATTAGGGTTTAGGATTTAGCGGAAGTCAAATGACAAGTCATTGTCATACCCGGGCCAGGTGACGCGAAGCGTTGAGGGAGCGCATGCTACGATCTACTTCCCGCGAGGTGCCGCCAGGACTTTGTCAAGTGTTTTGTTTTTAAGGGTTTGCAGTCATAGGTTGGCAGGGTTTTAGGTGTTGGGCTCAAGCATGTTGAGGCTTTCTGCAATAGTGGGTGGCTCACCCCCTTCCCCGAATAAAAGCCCCCCGCGCCCCCCAAAAAGACAGGTCAATATAGTCTCATTATAGAAAACTTGGAATCACGAATGTTGATTACCAGCAGGTGCTTATTTCCAGCAGGACGGATTGCAATTAACGTCCCCCCTAAGCCCTAAACCCTGAGGACTGTGTGCCTTCATGCCACAAACCTCACACACTTCTCCCAGATGGGGGTTTCCCAAAATTGGGGGGTACTTTTCTCGGGGTCCCCATAATAAGAATTGCAGGATTTGGGGGTCTACGTTAGGGTCCCCCTATCTATTCAAACTACAAACTACCAGACATCCCTGATTTCGCCCCAATAGAATCTCTCTGAACCCAACACTTCAGAACTGAAACCAAGCTTCAAGTTATGCTTGCACATTTCACTTCCATTTGGGGAAGTTTTCGTAGTGATAGGTTATATATTTCGGGCATTTCGGACAAGCAGAACCTCAAAGCCTTGACTTCTACACCATCATCCCAATCTTCATGAACTTTAAACAGGCAACATATGTTTTGTTATTTTCTGGTATCCTTAGTTCCTCATCCCTGTAAATGCATAAAAGATAGATTTCTATAGGGCCCCCAAACCTACCCTAGTGTAGCAGATTCTGCCCGAACAAGGTGATCAGGTCCGGAATGTCCGTTGCTTCCGGGTTGGTGGGCAGTGATGTTTGCGCCCGCAGCTGGGAGTTCTCATTCAGCTGAAAGCCCGTGTGGGTGCTCGGGAAAGGTCTGGGGCAATTCTTGTGATCTCAGCTCAGAGCACCAGCCAGACCTGTGGACATGTCGGCTGTCTGTTGTAATTATCCGAATTCAGCTTCTGGTGGAGCTTCACCAGTGCAACATCTCAACAACATCCACTACATGGTTCGCGTAGACATCTCAGAGAACACCCTTAGTGGGATCTCAGCGTTGAATACCCGAGTGTGCTGCCTTATACTTCTGTCAGGCAGGTTTCGTATGTTCACAGGTGTGTGTTTTTATTTTAGTCCTTTAACTGAGACACCGAGCCATGGGACGATCCCTGCGAAAGAGGAGGAATGCCAAAGTCAACACAGTGAAGGCCAATGCACCTCTCCTGAACATTGACACCATGTACATCTACCAATCAATACAAGCAGAGACCCCAAAAGAGCTTGCACAAAGACCGCTGTGCTTGTAATTCGGGCCCACATGGGTTTCCATGTAAGGGGTTGTGGGAGGGCATCTTGATGTGACCTTCGTGTTGCTAGGGTTTTTGACTATTTGAGCAGAGCGCCTGTGAAGCAAACTCTCTAGGTCCCTGTGCACATGAGGGCTTTCAGCTCTCCGGACTCCTCAGCTAACCCTAAACCTAAATATGATGCCAACTTGTCTCCCCAAGGTAATTCTCAACTTGTCATTGGTGTAGGCATACCCTAAGGCCCTAAGGGTCCAAGGACCTACATGATAGGGTTCCAGGGGGCATGGTATTTGGGACCTAGAGCCCTATTATTTGGGTCCTTGCCATAGTAGCTCCATCGCGCTGTTCTTGAAGAGGTCAGACCTCCGCTGCCCAGGAACTTGCCCTTAGCCATCAACCCTAAACCCTAATCCCTAAACCCAAAGTACCCTAACCCTCAAAACCCTAAACCCTAATCCCTAAATCCTACAGCCCTGGCAACTCCCCAGAGTACTCTTCTTCTTGTAGGGTTTGTTCAGCTTCAGCATACTCATGGAAAACACGGCTGAGGATTCATTTGTTGAACCTTGAGTCCACAACTAGAGGCACCGGCAACCTTTTGCTATATGAAAGGGCGACTTACACCTCAATGGGTGTCGGGTTTAGGGTTTAGGGGTTTAGCGTTTTTAGGGTCTAGGGGTCTAGGGTTTTTAGGGTTTTGGGGTTTAGGGTTTAGAGTTCAGAGTTTAGGATTTAAGGACATTCGCGGCGGCCACATGTCTCCTCCTGCGCTCACATCGATGTGCGCGGAACGTAGCGGCCGCTTGTATGAGGGGTATAACCTGACTTCTAATCCCGAACCAGCGTAGCCGAAGACCTCCTAAAATTAAAAGGCACCAGAATTTTAACACAAGAATGCCAGGGCCTTCGAAAGGTACATAACATAGGTCCCTTGAGTAGGTACACCTCAAGTTTTCAACAGTCTGAGGTCAAGAAGCTCCAGAAGAAGCACTTCAATGTGAGGCCATACTCTTAGCCTATGGGGCCCAAACCCTTACGTAAGACCCCCCAGAGGGTTTAGGGTTTAGGATCTAAGCTCCCTAAAGGGGGTTATATAGAAATTATTTGTATAGGGGAGTATTATAGGGATTATTAGGGGGGATAGTAGGGGGTTTCACTATGGCTCACATGGGACTCCCCATTATCGGCCACACGGTTTACAGCCTTCGGGTCTACTCGAAGGCTAGTAAGGTCGCTCTGGATTTCCTTTGTATTCCCAGACCCTCCTCAGGGTTTCCCATTTGGAGAAATCCCTTTCTGATGTACAGTCGCCCTTAAGTGGATAGAACATGGGGCATACGGGGATCTTATTAGAATATACCCAAGGCCATATTCTAGCTACTAAAAGGGGACTGTAGTTTGTTGATGGACTTTTTCAAGTTAAAGCCATGGAACATTGTATGAGCCTCTTAAACCTGCGGCGCCCTTACATACCCATTGGGTTCCCTGGAAGTCCGAAAATAGTTGGACGAGGCATTGTTGATAATGTCTGCAAGAGTCTGCATATTCTACTGCAAGTTGCTTTTGTTCAAGGATGTGGTGCTCCCGTAGTGAGAACTTGAAAAGGCTTAGTGTAATCCTTCTGACTCTGAATGACAGAAGCAGAGGTCCTCACTCGCTTGGCGTTGTAATGGAATAGTCGACCAGCGCTACCCCAGCAGCTGCATAATGCAGAAGGGTATCCATTGCTGCTGCTGCTGCTGCTGCCAGAGCCGAAGCCCGCGCTCACCACCTTTAAGCTCTCCAAAGCCCTGATATTCTCCTGGAAATTCTGACAAATTTCTAACTGCTCTAGCTTCTTATGACAACTTTTTCAAGCTAGTCTGATCAGAACTGTGAAAACAGGCGCTTGCATCAAATTTGCGTGCCAACCCCATATACTATTTCTCCCCGCTAAGAGCTTACTTCCAAAAATACCAGCCTGAAACTTTTGACCAAACTCCACATCTCCCTCAAGAATCAACCCCAAATCCACAACCCCAAACC
>CAJNIZ010027803.1:4303-14635 GCA_905231905.1 Symbiodinium pilosum
ATAGCAGAATCCTAAAGCTTTTTATCTATTGAATTTAATTTAAATCTAGGATCCGAGCCGACCCTGATCCATCGTATTGAATTTAATTCAAACCTAGGATCCGAGCCGGTCCTGATCCATCCTATTGATTTTAATTTAAACCTAGGATCCGAGCCGATCCTGATCCATCCTATTGAATTTTAATTAAAACCAAAAAAGCATGGATTGTTTGGGGGCCCGTCCCCCCCCATTCACTAAACAGGGTCCCATATTCGTTTGGGGCCCCCCCCCACACTAATCAGGATCCAACATTAAACCCTACACCAGTAACCCTACACCCTCAACCCCTACACCATGAACCCTAAGGGGGTTAAGCTGTTAGGCTGAGGCTGCCCAGGTACAGGCACTCCAACACGGCATTGCCCAGCCTTAAGCCGATCGCAAGGTTCAGGGGTTTAGGGTTTAGGGTTTAGGGTTTATAGCCCCCCTCAATTAAGTAGACAGAATATGGGGTTTAGGGTTTAGGATTGAGGGTTTAGGGTTGAGGTTTTAGGTTTAGAGGTTTAGGGCTTAGGGCTTGGGGTTAAGGTTTAAAGGTTTAGGGTTGAGGGTTGAGGGTTTGGGGTTAAGGTTTAAGGGTTTAGGGTTTAGGGTTGAGGGTGGAGGGCTTACGGTTCAGGAATTAGGGCTGAGGTGGAGGGTTTAGGTACTTAGGGTTTATGGCTTCAGGGAGTTAGGAGCTGGGGGGCTTTCATTCTTTGGGGGGTTTGAAGCTCTAAGGATTTAGGGTTTTTAAATTTACGGATTTAGGGGTAAGGGGGATTTCGAGGTGCAAGGACTTCGACAAATAGAGGTCTAGAGATTTCAAGTCTGGGACATTTAAGCCTTCAGAGTTTAGGAAGTTCATGTTTTGGAGGTTTAGGCCACGATGGTTTAGGAATTCAAGGGTTAAGGGTTTAGGATTCCGGGTCTATGGTTTCGGCAAATGCTCCTGAGAGGGAACTGTTGAAGACCATGCAGCTCTGGAGCAAGTCATCGGGGGAATATGCGGGATTTCCATTCTTTATGGGTTCGAATATAGAAACCAACATACTATCCTCCTCATCAGAGGGACCCTCGAACTGGAATCCTGATTCCTGCAAACCCCACATGTTGAACAACTTCACGGTTGCTAGCTCGAGACGGCGTCAGGGTCGGAGTTTTGGGACCGCTGTAGGGTTTAAGGTTTAGTGTTTAGCAGGGAATGGAGAACCACTTGGACAGGCAAGTTGGCATCTACAGGTTACGTGAACTATAGTCTTAAATCCTAGTATCATCCTTAATAACCCCAATACTACTCCCCTATATACACCCTTGTTCAACCCCCTCCAAGGAGTTTAGCCTATAGCTCACGTGGTTAAGGGGTTAAAGGGTTTAAGGGTTCAAGGCCCTGCTTGCTAGATATCAGTAGGGAACGAAGGACTGCATGCGATTCTCCATTCCCCCGCCGCACCCCTAAACCCTAAACCCTAAACCCTGAACCTTAAACCCTAAACCCTAAACCCTGTGTGCTTACAAAGGAGGGCGTGGGGGAATCCATATTTGGGCTATGCTCTAAACTCCTAGTATCCCCCTTAATAACCCCTACAGTAGTTCCCTATATAATCCCCTATATAGTCCCCTTTAAGGAGTTTAGACAATGGCTCATTTGGGGGGAGGATCCTTGGGTCCCAACCTTGCAGCTCAGGACACGGTTTAGGGTTTAGGGTTCAAGGTTCAGGGTTTAAAGTTCAGGGCTTAAATTAAGCTACCATAATGGGGTTTAGGGTTCAAGGTTCAGGGTTTAAGGTTCAGGGTTTTAAGGTTCAGAGTTCAACGTTTAGGGTTTAGCGCGCGGGATGCGTTTTTAAGCCGTGGTCGCCGGGATTAAGGGTCCAAAATTTAGGGGTCACACGCAAAAAAATTGGCCTGTGGCGAAAGGATACTGTAAGATCTTATGGTGTGTTGGAAATCATTCAGGCTTTTATATTTCACGTTTTTTGGGATGAGGGCTTCGTGTTTAGGGTTTACGAAGCCCTGCTTTTGGCGGCTTGGCCAGTAGAATCCCTAAACCCTAAACCGCGCTCAGTCAAGTCAGAATCCTGCCAACCGTGGAACCATCCTGATTCCACACCTTCGGGGAGGAGGGTTCTGGGGTATATGTTGCTGGCACTATACTTGAATTACATGCCCCAAACCTAGAGCGTATACCCTAAGCCCCTGAACATGAACCATAGAAATATGTCTCTTGCGATCTATTCAAAATTCTACAGAACTGCTTGGATACCAAAGAGGCATGAAGCAAGTTTTCTTACACCTTGAACTCTTCACCCTAATCCACACACCCTAAACCTGACACCCTGTTTGACCAAATTGGTGTTTTGGCTGTATATTCTATTATCATTCCAGGAGGAAGGACTATGAAGGTATAGTGTTAGTAATTCGCCTGTGGGGGTTTGGGGTATATCCTTTTATAACTACCTGAGGAAAGACTCTGAAGGGATTGGCTTGCTAGTCACTCTGGCTACTACATTAATCCCTAAACCCCAAACTCAAAACCTAATGGTAGTTTCCCTAAATTACTGTTCCCAAAATGGGGGAAATTTATATAGGGCCCCGTATTATAATGGGAGCCCAAATATAGGACCCCGTACTATAAGGAATTTTAGACCAATCCCCATGTATATAACCCCAGTTTCCATTTCATTTTCCATTTTCTTTTCCATTTGATTCTCCATTATCGTAGCTTCCATTTTCTTTTCCATTATCCCAATATAGCCCCTATATAACCCTATATAACGCTATATAACCCCTAAATAACCCTATATAACCCCTATATAACCCTATATAACCCCTATTATACTATAGTAGCCTCCATATGCACCCCAAAAGGCTAAAGCACATCTTTGTTTATGTCTTGCCCCGGCGTTATTGTTTAGGGTTTAGGGTTTAGGGTTTAGGGTGCAGGACACCCCAAAAGGCTAAAGGCTATCCACAGAGCTGCTATGAAGAAATATATACTAACTCATGGGCTTTCCATTTCTAAGCCATCCTTAAAAAGAGGATTTTGGTAACCCGACCCTGATAATAAAGAGCACTAGGGTTGCCAAAATCCCCTCACTAATGCCAGGGCCTAGGATATACTTCCGGCATTTTGCCCTAACCTCAGCGAACCCCCATCTGAGCTATAATCTAAACTCCTAGTATGCCCCTTAATAAGCCCTATAAAACTCCCCGATATAATCCCCTATATAACCCTTTTCAAGGAGTTTAGAGTACAGCTCATCTGGGCATCTGGCTACTCTTTTTTAGAATAGGTGTACCTGCAGATTGTACCGCTACGGGTTACCAGTAGCCCTTAAAAATCTAAAGCAGCTTTCATCTTTGCCTTTCACACAGCCCCGAGAGAGAATTCAAGTGCTATAGAATTTTCGGCGTGCGGATTTGGTTGTTAGTAAAGCCATAAACCTGGCAGTAGCTGGGGTTTTCTTTGCCATTTCTCCATTCCCTACTAGCAACCGATAATTTTCGTGGTTATAAGGATCTCCCTGGGCTACTGGAAAACCTATTCTGTACCCCTTCTGTTCAGTATTTCCAATTCTGCCTGCAAGGCCACATACAATCTGGGTTGTGATCTGACAGAAAGTTCAGAAGCCAGGCATCAGAGGCTCAATCGGACGGCACATAGGTTCCAGGGATCGGGCTTTGGGCTTGTTCAAGCTTTTGCTGACAAGGCAAGGAAACCAAGAAAATGCAAAGCAGTGAAAGAACACAAAGCATGCCCCTAAACCCTAAACCGCAATGAACTACAGGTATTCTTATCGGGGAAAATCCTCAGGGAATACCGTAGGAATTCATTGCAACTTGCGCCACCATAGGGGCCTAAATTCCTACCAAGATCATGTTGAGATCTGCTTGAGGTACCTGACACAATAATTGTACAAAGAAACTCGAATCACAATAGTGGCAATTGTCCTGATAATCCCCTGTCCAACACCAGCTTCCATTTTGTTTTACATGTTCTTTCCATTTGCTGCTCCACTATCAGGGTAATTTCGTAATATCCCTGTGAACCCTTAACCCGTATAGTGCTTACGAACAGTAAGCAAAGAACTGGTGCAAGCCTCCTTCGAGGGTCCTGCGATCGCCTCTGTGCCCGGCAGGCCACCGCAGCCTGAATGTGCGCAAACAAATTGAGGTACCTTAAACTTTAAGCCCTGAAACCTGAACCCTAAACCCTTTGGGTTTAGTGTGGTCCATAGAAGATGGGGACCTTCTACAGGCAATGAGATGGAACTGCTACATAGGCGGAAACTCCTGGATTTTCGGTGTAGGGAATATCGGGAAGCACAATTTCAACAGTACTGAGACGAACGGCTAAATTGGGTGAAATTCCGGGGTTTGTTGGCGAAGTGGCTGTCTTGGGAACAACCGTAATATTTCTGGTTGATTGGTTACCCAGGGATGTGGAAGCCCTGGACGCTACAAGAAGCTGGCATCAATGAGACGAAGTAGCTAAAGAACTATACTACCTAGGAAAAACTATGTTACCTTTGAAAAATACCGTATTCAGACTTTGCGCCATGACGCCTTCCGAAAGTGGACCACGTGCCGCCCTGCTCTATATAGTATTATATATATGTATACATATGTCTGTATATATATATATACATATATGTTTAGGGATTCGCTGTTTCTTGTGAATTCTTGTAAGCAAGCAGAGATACTTTTCGGACCCTAAACCCCAAATCCTGAGAATTCCCAGCCCCTGGCCCCCAACCATGCCTTCGTCATCCGGCGGCAGTGTCGCGGCAGCTGATATGGCGGCAGCTGTTGTCGTCTCTGTGGCCCTGCCCTGGCACAGCACTGTGGTTCGTTTTGCTAAGGGTTTGGGGTTTTAGGGTTTAGGTTTTAGGGTTCTGGGTTTAGGTGCTAGGGTTAAGGGAGGTTTTAGGATTTAGGGTGTGGGTTTGGGGTTTTAGAGTTTAGGTGTTAGGTTTTAAGGGTTTAGGTTTTAGGGTTTAGAACAGGCTGGTTGCGCAGGTTGCCGACCTGAAGCGAAACACGTGGGAAGAGTTCAATGTAGACCGATAATTCCCAAACTTTATAGGATGATGAACTAGTTCTGTTGGACCTAGACAAGTATATCTTAACAAATAGCTGGTGCTGTCTATACCACTAAACAAGAAACTGGAACATACTATCTGGTCATAACAGAGGCTTTTGTTTCCCTAGTGCTGCACTAGAAGGGCAACACCTGGGGGCTGGACCTCTGCAGAGGTGCACCATCACGTCAGGAATTGCTACATCCCGCTAAACCCTAAACTGGCCCTAAACCCATCTTTAAGAACAACAGGAAACCAGGAACTCAGCATATCTCAGATGGCAGGCAGAGCAAGATTCAGAGCGTGTCACTTGTGCAGTGGCTGATTTGCAGGAGTTTGGACTTGTGGCTTTGACTCGGCTTGCTGTTAAGGAACCTAGTTTCAATTACCATAATATGGGTATTTAGTAAATGATGGGGTTTCCTTCTTGTAGTAACTTAATTTAAGTTCCTTAACACCCTGAAGGAGGTTAGACTATGGCTCCGCGTTCTGCAACACAATTTCTCAAGTGGCGCTTATGTACGCCCCTTCAGCATAGTAGCATGCAAAACAGTTTGCAGACAGCTCCGTAGTTACAGTTACAGGTTCCGAAATGAGACAGGGAATCTCAAGTGCCCATTTGCTGCAGGAGCAGACTGCAACTGCTGCAAAATTTCTTCCATCAAGCGCATCAAAACAATATGGGCTCACATGCAGAAATCTAATGCTGGAGAAACCCACTCCACATCCACTCAGCAGCGCTGACCCTGAAAAGAACCTTCGGAGGGGCATGTGCCCTTGCATCGCATGAACTACGTGAGGGCTTAGGCGTGTGAACCCTAGCCTCCACATTAAAGGACGCTCTGCCAACATGAGTACCGAACCAAAACACTACATCTTTGGTGGACCCCCCACCCTGTGATAGCAAATTAACAGGAATAAAGGCGGACCACCTAAACAATGTGAGCCTTACACAGCTCCCTGAAATACACACCTGCAAGGAACAGCCAAGAAATGGAGGTGTCCAACATTCACGTCTTTTTTTTCTTTGGGGCGGAGAGGGGGGGGAGGGGGGGAGGGCGGTTGGCTATGACAAGGATTATAATATATTGTGTGTTATCTAAGGATATCCCTTTATCCTATCCTAAACCTAATGTAGGGGCAAAATCAACTCTCTACAGCCATCGCGACTGCCTCAGGGGCATCCAGCTGCAAACCTGCCATTCCCAGGCAACAGCGTTCAGGGATTAGGGCTTAGGGTTTAGGGATTTGGGGGTTTAGGGTTTAGCTTTCAGGGATTTAGATCTTCAAGTTTAAAGGGGCTTAGGGTTTCAGGTTTTGGGTTTGCAAGTTGAGGGCTTGGGGTTTTGCAGGTCGATGGGCTCAGGGTTTTCCAGGCTCAAGAGTTCTCGAAATCCTAAACGCGCCGTGGAGGATTTAGATTGTAGGGTTTGAAATGGTGCTAGCAGACAAGATCTGGCCGTTGCCCCTCAATGCAATGTCAATGTGGGACTGTGTAGGGCTCACGGTAGAGACGCGGGGCTTCAACGTCTGTTGCCTACTGCTTGGGGATACCTCGTTCGTGCTTAGGGCCGTATGATAATACCTTCCTACCCATTCCGGGAGCCATGTACCCTCAAACCTATACACCCCGAATCCCCCTGCCGGAACCACACACACCTTGAAAGCTGAACCCTTTAAGGCGGGGTTAGGGTTTGGGGCCCAGCAGCATGAAAACCTACACCCCAAACCCCAGACAGTTCAGGGAGGCCTCGTTTCAGAAATGGCTGTGTGAACAGGCTTCCGCCTGCTTCCTATGAACTGTAATCTGAAAATACATAACCCCCTAGGATTTAGGCTCTAGGCTTGAGGGTTTCTATAAGGGATTCTATGAACCGCTTTGTTTAGTGTTTAGGCTTTAGGGTCTAAACTCCTTAAAGGGGGTTATACAAAGGGTTATATAAGCCCCTTTATTTAAGGTCTAAACTTCTGAAGGTGAGGGTCTAAGCTACTCAAAGGGGGTTATATAGGGATTATATGGGGGAGCATTATGGGGCTTAATAAGGGGATACTAGGAGTTTAGACTACAGCTCCTTTGCATATGCTCCCTCCTTGTGAGGGTAGGGAAGGCGTGGAGAAGTAGGACCTGTAGTACAATTTTAGGGGGCCGTCTTTAAAACCACGCGGTTTAGGGTTTAGGTTTTAATGTTTTTTAGGGTATAGGGTGGTTGCGGGGAGTCATGAAGTACTGGCCCAGGTCTTCCCCAGCAAGCTTTTAAGCCCCAAACTCGGAAACCAGAATCCATTAAAACCCCAAAGCCCTGAAACCCTAACCCTTAAGCGTCCGTCAGTAAAATTCATTATGAGGGGAGGGGATTGCTTGGATGTAGACGGGATGCATGCATTGCATGGCAGTATTGCTTTTAAATGTTGAAGCTCTACAGTTGAGGGTTGAGAGATTGTATACTAGTCACCCCGCAGTCTCTTGAAACAGATTCTTCCTATTTCTTCTCTTCTGGGCCACTACAACTGCTGGTGAGGAACAGAGGCATGGGAAATCATGGGTCGCAAAGGGTTTATGCAGACCCGAGTATTCCCTGCTTTAAGGCTCCTACACCATCCATGGTGAATTCCAACAAAGCCCCAACCTTACTCTAGAAAGCTCAAGGACAGTGCAGGTTACCCCCTGTAATGATAGCTGTGATGATAGGACATATTCCTCCTGGGGTACGTAAAACTACTATATCAGGAATGTCCATCGTTCAACGGGAGATGATGAATTATGTAGACTCCCAACCTGGCAAATCAACGCATGCCGTGCAGGCCCCCCGCGCCGGAAAGCTGCAAGACCGGCGATGCTCGTGGGGCCAACGCCTGCTGCTGGAACACGCACAACATGTGTTTAGTTCGAGAAACCTGGTGTCCATTTGTTCACCCAAAAGCCCGAAATTCTGCGAGGAGCCTGCTTTAGCGTCTACAGGCGTGTTTGCTCTCTCTCAATGTAACAGGAGGCTTGGACTTACGGATCTTGAGCATATGCCATGGTAACGTCTACTACAACTCAGGCCGTCCTTGCAATCTCTTCCCATCTGTGGTCCCAGAAAGAATCCGCACGTTCCTTTGTTCCAACTGTCCCTTCCAAGCATGCAGAAGTTAAATGCCCCTTGTCTTCTTGAGGGCTACAGGCTTGCTGGGTTTGAGACCAGGGTCAAAGAATCCCAATTCACAACCAAGAAGCAGAGCCTGGAATTTGAGCATCTGTATATGGGTCATCCATACCCCAAGGGTCCAAGTACCTGATAATCATATACTTCCCCAAACCTTCTCTACAATGATTTACACCAAAATCCCAGGCACCCAAGTATTAGGTACATGGACCCTAGAGACCCCTCATTTTTGGAAGACCCCAAATGACAGGCCAAGCAAGCAATGTTGTTGGTCTTTCTAAACCAACAGCCATGCAGCCAAACGGTTTAGAGTTTAGGGATTTAGGGCTTAGGATTTTGGAGTTGGGCTTTAGGGACCTGTTTGCTTTGGTGGTTCAACCAGACAAAGTTCGCTTGTTCTTAATCCTGAAGCTGCTATACCCCAGGCTAGGCTACAATCTTCCTCTATATTGGGACTATAATATCCTCAAGAACCCCAGTCAAAACCCTAGACCCCATATACCCCTGTAATGGTCCCTTGGTAAGTCTAGTATTGACGATAGATCAGATGGGTAGCATTTGAAGTGGGCATACTATAGTCCCCAGCATGGAGTAAGATTACCTTTTTGCAAGGAGCTATGTTCCTGTACTACGGAGACCATGAGCCAAATAAGAAGAGGGTTTAGGGTTTGGTGTAGGGGTTTAGGGTTCATGGTGAGGGTTTAAATACCCCGAACCCTCAAAATTAGGACCCTATAGCCACGATACGAAAAACCACGGGACCCTACTTTTAAGGATTTGGGTTACCAAAGCCGCCTACCATGGCGCAATCTCTGGGAACAGTTCATTACATGGGCCACATGTTCGAAATCCTGAAATCACTTAGAACTACCCACCTCCATGGCCTGCTACGGAAGCCCGAATATCAGGCTGAGTCAGGCCCATATAGCCTACAAAAAAAGCATGGCCAATAGCCCGGCACGACGATCTAACAAAGTCACTCAACTCCAAAATCTGAACCTGGAACTTTATCCCAGGGGCTCATGCACCTAAGGATGGGGTACTTGGGATTCTGGTACTGGCGATTGTGGTGCAGGCCTGGGGGCAGTTATCATTTGGTACTTGGACCCCTAGGATTACCAGTAAGTTCATCTACTTCACAGTAAGTAGTCTTACCTCCTCGATTAC
Organism: Symbiodinium pilosum; assembly: GCA_905231905.1. Lineage (NCBI taxonomy): Eukaryota > Dinophyceae > Suessiales > Symbiodiniaceae > Symbiodinium > Symbiodinium pilosum. The sequence goes on from CAJNIZ010027803.1 coordinate 13,719, forward strand.
CAAGCAAAACCCGCAAGACCGGTGGTACATGGCGTCACATGTGAGTGGTCGAACCCCGTGAGACTACATTTTTCATAATGCTATAACCCAAAGCAGGATAAAATCTCACTCTGTATTGGAAGCTCTAGTATGAGCTACAACCGGAAACACTCAAATAGTACTGCTTCATAAGCAGGGCGACCCAATTTTCAACCCGATATACTACAATCCTTATTGCGGGAACCCACGAGCGAGCCCCGAAATTCTGCTTTTGGAACCAAATCACTCAAACACCCTTTTTCCTGGCGTTTCAAAAGGAATGAAGGAAAGGGAATGGGGATAATGCTTGGGAAGGATATGGGATTAAGAGCGTAGGGTACGTAGTGGGCCAAGAACGAATGAACAATAAATTCAGACCTGTACTGTACTGCATGTCTATTTGCGGAATTTGGACTGCTATAAGGATTCCTTCACGCACTAGTACCCATGCTCAAAGTACCCGAAACACTGAACCCGAAACCACCCATGCTCAATGTTTGGAAAGTGCCTCCTCGGTGGTGGTTATCAAAATCGCTCTTTGAAGCGCATACATAAATTTCCTGGCAGGTTGTCGGCTCGGTTAGGGTTTGGGGTTTAGGGTTAAGGGTTTAGGGTTGAGGTGCGCCCAAGCTGTGTAGGGGCGTATGAGGGTATCTTTGGGCCTAAAGGGCGTATGAAAGGTCTGGGATTTAGTGTTTCTGTTTCAGGTTGCTGCATTTTTTTGTAGTTACCATTTTCTTTTCCATTATCCCTATATAACCCTATCTAACCCCTATATCCTGAAAATTGAGGCCCTGGTCCTCTTTGGAGGTGCTTAGAAAGGGGGTCCTACAAATCCTGAGCCCTGGATCCCGAAGCCTAAAACGGGTTTCGTATTCCAGGGACCCTAAACCCTAAAC